>JAEIFL010000332.1:0-81714 GCA_018901835.1 Scaptomyza graminum
TTTTTATTTCCGATACCGTTTTGCAGTTTTATACTTTCCATGACGAGTTAACTCGTCTTACTCAGCTAACAGGTTAACAGGTTTTCACGGCTATGTATCAAATGCATGTTATACATTTTTGGAATCATGTCTTTTTTAACAACTTCACCTCTAGCAAACAATGGGGCCAACTCGGGAAAATTTTGCATGAGGTACAGGAATAATCAAAGAATTTATTTGGAAATGGCAATGCACATGATTTTTATTTTATAAGTAGGTTATTTAAATGTGCTTTCAGTTTTCAGATCAAATGATCCGTTTTAATGAATTCTTTACATGGACACATATGTTCTCCCCTTTTGATTATTTGTTAATGTAATGTGAGAGAATGTGTGCGTGTGTGTATGGGAGGGAATTCAGGCAGCTCGTTAAATTCCATTCAGTTTGCTGCCAAAGAGCTCAAAAATTGACATAAAATAAGCATTCTGCGTTACAAAGAAAAGTCAACAAAATTATTGTGTGAACCTACAAATGAGCACGTTTGCTGTGGTGAAATAAATGTTGTCGTTGTCGCCATCCCCGACTTCGGCGTCATCGCATTTGTTGATATCCCCATCATGCTATGGTATCACCATCATCATCATCAAGGTCGTTATCATTCACTGACAGCAAACAGGCAATGCCAATCGGGTGAGCTCTTTCATCCGTTTGCTATTGAAAAGGCCAAAAGAATGGACACCATCGTTGACATATGCTTCGACATTCTGATGTGTGACATTGTGCAATATTTCGAAGTTTTTGGACATGCAGAAGATTGGCGGACGTATGCAACTCATTAATATAATATGATTAATTCAAATGGGATGAAGATGGAAAAATAAATAATGAATGACATTATAACGGATGCATCAGGGGTGTGCGCTGCGTTGAAAGATTCGCTAATGCACACCTTTCTCGGATGTCAACAGTTTTATTGTCAACAAATTGGTAACTCGAGTTTAAAAACTGTGAAAGATACATACATTTCCGTTAAGAGGCGGTGGGACGTGGGGCATAGTTTGCAAGCGTAGCATCCAAAGTTTTGATGCCGATCTTTGAGAAACGTCACCAGCTACCAATTTTATTCACCCGTTTTTTACCGAAGCGGTGGTGGTCGCGAAAATCCTCAACTGAACCCTCCACGAGCGTGCCGGCTGGGAAATGGGCATCTTACTACCTCGAGACAAACGAGGGCTTCTTGGTGCTGTTTGCCAAGCAGAGGGACAGGGCGGCGTCTGGCCTAAGTGAACCACAAACCACTCAAAGGCTCGGCGCTGCGAGGGCGATGGGCGTATTGAAGCGGATGTCATTCTGCCCCAAAACAAAAAAAAGTACTGCGGATCTACTCGCATTTGGAGAGGTAGTACTATGTCAAGCTAAGGCGAGCTCTACACCACTCAAAGGCTCCGGCACTGCGAGGGCGTAGAGCACCGTCTGTTGGCCTCCCTGTTGCCTCCACCTCGGTGGCAAAAAACTAACAAACGTAATTAGTTTGGCCTATCAAAACGTTAGAGGCCTTAATTCTAAGCTTTCTAAATTATATGTTAATAATTTATCATTTGATTCACAAATAATTGCTTTTACTGAAACCTGGTTAAAACCCGATATTTCTGATTATTCCGTTTTTCCTTCTAAATACAACTGTACAGATGCGATCGCGCCTCCCGCAAGGGGGGCGGCGTTCTCATTGCTGTTGACTCTTGTTTTTCCTCTGAACAGATTCATTTTCATGATTTTCCGGACTTAGAGTTTATATGTGTTAAAATACTACTTAGTGGCCGTTCACTTTATGTTACTTGTTCTTATATTCCTCCTCATTCTGATATTAACATTTACTCATCCCATTTGAGTGCCCTGCAACTTGTTTCGTCATTGTTGACAGATATGGATAATCTGATAGTGGTTAGTGATGACTCATCTTCAGCTCAATTACCAGCCACTTCTGATGATTTTATCGATGGCCTGAAGGAGTTAGGCCTATCGCAAGTTAACAGGGTGCAAAACTGTAGTGGTAGAATGTTGGATTTAATATTTGTGTCCGATACGGATTCTAGTAATGTTTGTAGAGTACTCCCTCTGGTGCTTCCGGAAGATAGCTACCATCCAACATAAGAATTATCCTTTGAAATTCTTAACTCTTATCCACCATCTATAAGTTCCTTAAAAACCCGTTGTTTTCGTCAAACTAACTTTACTAAATTAAATTATCTTCTTCAACATACTAATTGGTTTCACCTTTATTCTTGTAGTAATATAGAATCTGCTATTTTCATATTTTATAGGACCTTGAATTCGCTTTTGGATATCTGTGTTCCTCTCACTTCTTCTTCAAGTGATAATAAGCCACCTTGGTTTACGAGGGAACTATCGAAATTGAAAAACGCAAAAACAAAATCTTATAAAAAATTTAAAAAATCGGGAACAACTTTAGATTTATCTTCGTATTTAATAGAAAAATCTAATTTTCTTTCTGTTAACACATCTTGTTATAATAATTATCTTAATCGTTGTAAATTAAACTTTTCTCGTGATCCTAAACAGTTTTATAAATTTGTTAACTCAAAACGTAAATCTTCATGCTTGCCTTCGTCAGTTTACCTCGATAATACGAAAGCAAGTTCTGATCAGGCAGTGGCCGATCTATTTGCTGAGTATTTTCAATCAGTATACTCAACGAGTCTATATAATTGTAGTAATTCCTATCCTTTTCAAGTTCAAACGTCAAATTGCATAAATGTCCCAGTTATAACTGAGTGTACGTTCCTAAGTGACCTAAACTCTATCAAGCCCGGCTACTTGCCTGGTCCTGATGGAGTGCCAGGTTGTATACTTAGATACTGTGCGGATTCACTTTGCAAACCCTTACATAAATTGTTTAACTCATCTGTGTTTCCTGATATATGGAAGGAATCCTTTATTATTCCACTCCATAAAAATATAAAAGCATGTCTTCAAAATTTTTTTTTGATTTACTTGTTTTATTTTACATTTTAAATTCGAATCAAATTTGTTTATTTTTAGATTGCCCAACAACTAAATATTGATTTATTTTCAGCTGAAAATGTCTTACGCGCTGATATACAGCCAATAATTTCAATATTGGAGTTGTTTTCAAGCCAGGACGTTGACATTGAAAAAATTACAACACAGTATAACACAATAAAACTTGTCCAATGGACAAATCATGAAAATATTGTCGCGCTTTGAACAGAGTAAACGGCTACTCAGATTCAGCAGGCTTCGTTTGTTATAACTTTGTTGTCGTTACCTTGGTCAAATGCCGATGTCGAACGAGTTTTTAGCCAAGTTAACTAGATTACGTTCAAAACGAGGCGTGCTGGCACAACTATCAAGTTCCGGATAGCGTCATACGCTTAATTGGTACTAATGCTGTGTATGCCGATGATAACGATGAAGAAATAACAAGTCTAGACGAAATATTAGACGTTTTAAATGGAAAATAATAAAATATATACAAAAAAAATGTTTGTCCGGATTTTTTGTCTTTTTAAAACAAGTTTGTCCGTATTTTGTCCTTTTTACTTGGTCCCACTGTCCTTTATTTTTGGAGAGGAATTGGCAACACTGGTGGTCGTACACAAAAAGTTGTTTTAAAATCGTTTGTAAGATACAAACCTATTTATGTTACCTCTGGTGTTCCCCAGGGTAGTCACACATATTTTTTATGTTTTAACTGGGTTCCGGGAGTAGACTTACCCCCGTATTCAAGTAGACTCCTTTTGATTAATCTTCCCTCCCTGTTAAACCGTAGAACAATGCATGGAGTGTTATTTGTTACTAACCTACTTAATGGTGAAATCGACTCATCAGTTCTTTTGAGTCGAATTAAATTAAATGTCCCAATTAGAGCATCATGTAACTTTGTTCCCTTTAGCCTTGATCGTTGCTCGAGCAACTATTTAACTCATGAACCATTTCGTGTTTTATGTTCTGACTTTAACAAACTTTATTCTCTTGTCTCCCTTGAGGCCTCAATTCCAGTACTTAAAAGATCGATAATTTTTGCTTTATCTAATCGTAACCACTAACTACTAATCTAACGCTGGTCTGATTGGGTTTTTTCTGGGTTTTTGGCAATACACGCAACAAATGTTGGTCTACTTAATTTTTTTGTTGAATTCCGCAGAGCCTTAACGTTAACTTTTTAGTTATTTTTTTTACCAAACTTTATTTTCAGATTTTTATATAATTCTATATTAATAATAATAATAAAACATGGCTCGAGGTCCTAGGCAGTAAGGATAAAATGCTTTGGGTAGACTCCCCAGCCATAAAATAAAAATGGAGGTGAATAAGGATGAAGCACGGGTTGGGATGTCAACCCAAACGTCGGTGGCAATGGGTGCTACCACCGGCGGGCACGGGGGGAAGAAATCCTCTCTGCGTGTCCAGCAACCCACCCTCCGCACTGGTTGGAGCAGGCCAGGACGGTTGCATAGCTACTGCCACAACATAACCCAAATTGCGGCGTGTTTCCGCAGTCCATGGAGACTTGGATTGCGAATCACAAAGAGGGTGGTCACACACTTCAGAAGCCGAGGATCTTTCATGTCCGCCAGGCCCGCAGAGTACCAGCACCCCCAGTAAGGTTGGAATCAAAAGGTCAAAGGAAGGCATGAGAGCCAAGGCACAATACAAGGCCGCCCTAAAGATCCGGGCTTGGCTCGCTGACTGCAAGCGAGATCTCACACAAGACAAGAGATCTCGCCCAAGATAGCCTCTACAGATAAATTAGAGAAGTCCATGAAGACACTCAACAAGAATCTGCTGGTGGCCTATCACAAAACATGTAGACCGTCCCAAGAGAAGAAGAGACGCAAGCCCCCGTGGTGGACCCCTGAACTCAAGGGAATAAGGAAAGACGTACTAGAACTCTTCAAACTCGCAAAACAAGAGGAAGAAAAGCTAGTATGGACCGAATACAGAATACGGCTCCGTGACTTAAAGAAAAAAGTACGAATAGCTAAAAGATATGCATGGCAAAGACAGCCGACACCGCAATGTTAAGGAAACTGCTAGCTCGCCAACATATCGTACAAAGCCAAGTAAAAACCGAAGACGGTAGATGGACGGAAAGCAGTGAAGATGCGGGAAATGTGCGCATTTCCCTAACTGCACTGAAGTCAACACAAACGTGGACTTTCCTGAAGGTATCACAACAACGCAACGGATAATGTGGGCAATAGACTCCTTTGAGAGCTACAAATCACCAGGTCCAGACGCAATATTCCCGGCCATGATGAAGAAAGTCAAACATGTGATCACTCCATGGCTGAGAGAAATTTTTAGGAGATGTCTTAGTTATGACTTTGTGGCCTGGAGGACAGCGCGGGTAATTTTCCTTTCAAAAGCAGGAAAATGTAGCCACGTGCTGCCGAAAGACTACATACCCATTAGCCTCACTTCGTTCCTACTAAAAACTCTAGAAAAACTGATATATCTCCACATCAGAGAGAATACAGAAATGAATCTAGAACAGACCAACACGCATACACAAAGGGCAAGTCGGTGGAAACAGCGCTACACTCCTTAGTAGCAACCATAGAGAAAGCACTACACCACAAAGAATACGCCCTAGGCGCATTTCTGGACATCTCAGGCGTATTTAACAATGTGTCGACAGAAGCAATAATGCACAGCCTAAGAGCTGTGTCCGCAACAGAAGCAGTATACTCCTGGGTTCAAAACCCACTGAGCAGCAGGAGAATACTAGCGGAATGGGGAACCACTACCGCAGTCAGGGAAGCCAAGTGTGGCATTCCCCAAGGGGGAGTGCTGTCGCCCCTACTGCGGAACTTGGTGGTAAACGAACTACTAAGGAAATCTAAACGGAAAACCCCGAAGATAACTGCCTATGCGGACGACATAAGCATAATTATCACGGGTAAGTGTCCATCGACTATCAGCTCAGTCATGGACCACACACTCAAAGAGATACTAAAATGGGCCATGGAAGCTGGTCTTAGTATCAACGCGGAAAAGACGGACCTCATTCTCTTCACTAAGAGATACATACCAACTAAAGCACTACAGACCATACTGAATTTCAACCCGGGAAAAAAAGATGGAAAAAAAAAAAAAAAAACTCAACCCTTCTAATAACCTGTCATCGTTATTTTTATAAGTAATGATCAACTTCGTATTGACGACGCTATATTTAAAAATTAAAAAAATACAGTGCATGGAAACTACAAAGCATGTTGTTTTGTTTTTTATTAATTTTGAAGAAAAAAACGATTGCTCAACGTCGCTTTCCTTCAGTCTTTTGTTTATAAATAAAATTTAAAAGCTTCTAAACACGAAAAATAGAAAAAAAAAAAAAAGCGACCAATTTTAAGATATACAACTACGGGCATAGTACAATTGGAATAGGGATCCAAGTCGAAACAGACTATATGACCCCAAGAAACAATTTTAACTTTACGCCCACGCTCCTAGTAAAAGAAGATTGGCGCTCAGGAGCTGAGCAGACGGCCATCAACATATATACAGACGGCTCAAAAATGAGGCAAGGTGTCGGCGCAGTACACTACACTCCACCCATGAGCCTGTCATACAAACTCACTGACCACTGCAGCATATTCCAAGCGGAGATATTCGCACTAACGAAAGCAGCGGAATCAGTCCTACAAACAAACAGGTGGCCAGGTGGCAATCAAAGCCCTACAGGCCCACATCATAAGCTTTCGGAATGTTCAGGCGAGCAGAAAAACGCTAGATGCATTCAGCACCCTTTAAAAAGTGCGCATCTACTGGATTCCAAGCCATCAGGGCTTCGAGGGCAACGAAATAGCAGACACTCTAGCTAGACTCAACAGCGATACTACGGAAGTTCCGATCTCCCTGCGAACGCTACACTCATCCATGAAAACTTAGGCACGGGACGCAGCAGTACTTAGGTGGACGAACACCTCTGTCTGCAGCATCTCAAAAATAATGTGCAAAACCTACGACGACAAACTAACGAAATATATGCTAAAGCTTCAAAGGCTTGACTGCCGAAGGCTGGACAGGTCACTGCCTAGTCGCAGTACACGCGAAAAAGCTAGGCATAACAACGACGAATGCAGGAAATGCAAAGATCCAGGTGTCAAGGAAACGCTAGAGCACCTCCTTTGCAGCTGCCCAGCACTGGCAGCACAAAGATTAAGCTACCTACAATTTCCTTTTCTAGCTTCGCTCGAAAAATCCAGCAAGCTGGAACCCAAATAGCTTCTTGCGCTTTCCCGAAGCACACAAACTCCGCAAGACCACACATCAAGATAGTCCATCGAGATAGTTCTAACCATCTCCAACCACCGGCCTCACAAAGGACCCTTCAGCGGTCTATGTGTGGCGCTCCCCTGGGAGTGTCAGCCGGTTCAACCTAACCTAACCTAACCTAAGGAAGCGATGGGGCGACTGGGATCGGCAAAGGTACTCTTAACCTTCGGTATCGAGTATAAAAATTAACCTCTTTTTCTCCTAGCCAAGCTAAGTATAGCTTTGCTGATTTCATTCATCTCTGTGCTTATTGTGTTCCTATGGTTCCCGGAAGGGTTTGTGAGCAAAAATTTTTCAGATCGGAGCTTTTCTTGTGGTACTTCCCAAACACCTACATCGATCTGTTTTTTTTTTTTTTTTATGAATTTTGTACTGACTTTGCCTTGATAGAGTTTTTACAAATAAACAAAATTCGAAGTTAACAAGTAATTTTTGTTAAATTTTGAATCCAGACATGAAAAAAATTTTTGATCAACACCTGTAGATTAAGAACTAATTGAAATACGATTCTGAGAGTTGTAAAGAGAGAGTTGATGTAAAAAGTTACTTCAAACAATTCTAATAGTGTTTGAAAAAGAAAATTTTCAAACATCTCTTCCCATGTATTTTTTATGATTTTTTGAAAATTGCTCAAAATTACTAAAAATTACTATTTTGTATGAAAAAAGGGCAAAATTGACATCATTAGCAATTTTTTGAAAATTTTCTTTTTCAGACACTATTAGAATTGTTTGAAGTAACTTTCTACATCAACACATTTTTTGTTTAAGCCAGGGGAAAAAAAGTTAAAAAGTAGACTTTTACTAGAATTGAAAACTGTCAATGGGTTGAGAACAGTACTGTATCATTTAAACGGAAATTTAATGACCTTTCCATTGATTCCATACTTTGACCATACATTCTATAAAACATTGCGCATACCTCAAAAAAAAAGTCGTACGAATTAATAGTGGTTTGGGCTCGTACTATAGATATTAGGAATATAACTAAGTCTATGAATGAATAAAGGACTATTATACAATCAAAATGAGTTGTTTTATTAGAATTACCCAAATTATTACAGTCACTACGCTTACTGATCCAGTTGCTAAATCGATTATATCAAGTCTAGCAAGAGCTTCCAATTTAAAGTCCGCATAATTTGCATTCTGTTAATTTGATTGTGTAAAGCCAGCCGTAAAGCAAGCTTAAAAGTGCACTCACTGTTACTTCAACACTATTGCCAAGTTAAATGCCAATTAGTCGCCGTTTGGGTGAAGTTGCCTCTTGGAGCAGTAGAAGGCAATCAAGCTAACAGGCCCTTGGCCTGCTCATTAACAATGCCAATTGAGAAACTAATGCAAATCCATAGGGCTACAAAGACGCGTCTAATTAGTCATGTCGAGTGGTGCCCCCGATTTCCAATCCCAGGAACGTTTTCAGTTGCCCCGTCGCTTGTCCAGAGGCACGAACTTTCACACCGACCTCTGCGGCTCCTCAACACTCAAAGTGTCGGCATTATAAAATATTTCTCGCTCTCGCTCTTCACATCCAGAGGGGAATTAAACAAATTTATTTGCAAATCGAGCAGCGAAGAGTCGGCTACGTTACTTCATTTTGGGCAATAGAAAATGACTCAGCTGCCTTTGTTGTTACTTGCTAACCGGTTCAGAAAGCTGTTTAGTCATTCTAAGGCTTCAATTTATTAACAACTTTTTTTCGCTTGTGTTTCAATTCCCTGTTGAAGTCGACATCGTCGAATGCGTGAGTGCTTCACTGCCGTCAGTTGAACCTTCGACTTTAGATATTAGATAACAATTCTCATTCGTTTGTGTGCAGCCAAATCCTTGCTGTCGGCCCAAAGGGGGTGAACAGAAAGGGCTTATGTAATTTTGTTGCAATTTTAGCATGCAAATGCTTCACGAATGCCGAATACCGACTTGCAGTCCAAATTGGTTTAACTTTGTCCATTTTTAAATAAAAAGGTCAAAGCGGATAAAACTATGCTGATGTTGGAACAGAACGGCAACTAAAAGTGTATCTTCTAAACTAAACATATACTTTTTGTTCATAACATTATATTTTGTAACATATGTATAATGCAGTACAATATATTATCTTAACCATATTATCTTAGCCAACTGCTGCAAGAAACCCGCTTTGTTTTATGGCTGTTTTGCATTTGATTTAGCTGGTTTAAGCGTACTGCCTGGCAAGTGACATAATTATTACGGGTGGTACAAATATTCAATCCAATGTTACGGTCAGCAGTCGCCGGACAAGAAGGTTTTGGAGCAACGTGAAAGGGCGCAGAGCCCGTGTGAATGTTTTACTCACCTAAATGACAACAGCTATTGGCAATCGACCGTATCTAATGGCTATGAATGTATGGTTTTCCTACTGTTCACGCTGTTTGCGTTGTTTTTGTTGCTGCATTGTTGTTGGTCTGTCATTATCGTGCAGAGCGCACCGTAACAAAATGAATTGCCGTGTGTGCCCTTTGCCCGCCATCTGCGGCGCTAAAGCTAAACACTTCAGCATTCCGATTGCAGTTGTTTTTGGGGTCTTCTGCAAAATATGTTGCGCTATGTTGACTGCAGCATGCAACTCAGCAATTGCCATTCAATTGCATTATTTATTGATCGAATCCTTTTGACACTTTAGCACTTGACAAAAAATTTAAGAACAAAACCATTTAGCGCAGCATGGATATCTAGACTTTAAATGCGGATGTTACAAAACCAAACTACTACAAGTAGATAAGTAGTTAATGACATTATTCAGTTTTGTTAACGTTTCATACATACATATATTTTGATGGGTTTTGCTGTTTATGTGGCTTACAAATGTTAAGCCAAATTTAATTGAGTCTAATGTATTTATATAAAATATGAATCCTTTATTTTCTTTTCCCACTCGACGAGGTTTGGCTCACAATGCCTGATATTCGCTAGGACTCACTATGCTCTCCTTAAGACCGCAAGGATTCTACCAATAGTTTTCCTACTCTTAGGCTCTGTGTTGTCTTCACCTGACCTTCGCCAGGCTCACTGAATCTGTATTTGGTTTTAGTTTCGATGCATTCTTTTAATGTCCATTCCTAATATGCACTGCTATTTTATAGGCAGAGTTGCATTTTCAAGAGCATTTTCGTCCAAAATGGTTGTACTCAGCAACAATGTGAATCAGCAAATGCAAAAAGCAATTATTTATTTGTTTATTTTACTTCTTTATTTTGACATAGTGTTTTTCTAAGTAACTAGTTGTCTCGGTAAGCGTTGCTGCCCCCCCAAGCATTTCACTCCTCTTTCATTATTTCCCGGCGTGCTTCGCTACGTATAAATATTTAAATTGAATGAAATTCATTGTTTTTTTTTATATTTTTTATTTGGAAATAATGAAAAAAGCAAATCAATTCAAAACAATAGTGTATATGTCCAGAAATAAAAAACATTTAATAGAAACAATAAATTTGTTCATTGTCGCCCAACCGCGAGTAAAGCAACCCAGGGCCGACCCATTACCATGATTTCCAGAGCATTCCGTGACAATGAAATTAATTTTGCCACAAACGAGCGAGAATTATTAGCTATTGTTTGGGCATTAAAAAAACTTCGCAATTACCTATACGGTGTCAAAGAGTTGAACATCTTTACAGATCACCAACCATTGACATTTGCAGTATCGGATAAGAATCCAAACGCAAAAATAAAGCGCTGGAAAGCCTTTATTGACGAACATAATGCGAACATCATCTATAAACCTGGTAAAGAGAACTTCGTGGCCGACGCCTTGTCTCGCCAGAACGTTAACGCACTCGAAGAATCCGCGGATTCAGATGCGGCTACAATACACAGTGAAGAATCGTTAACCTACACAATAGAGAAAACAACAAAACCTGTGAATTGTTACGGAAACCAAATAATCATTGAAGAAAGTAGTGAATCTTCAGTAAAAACTCATATTCTGTTTAAAACCAAAATAAGACATTGTAAGGTAGCTATAATATAATTTAGACTTAAACATTGCACCTTCATCGATACTACTAGAATACATCCCTACCAGTATCGATAAAGCTATAATATATATCGAATGTAAACTATCGTGCGCTTTGGCTAACCGATTGATTGTAACATCAGAGAGGAGACCGGCGCTACTACACACTGTCGTCTATAACCAAAACTCTGAATAATATACATATACTTACAATAAAGGTGTAACCAACCACAACGCCATTTTAAAATCAATAAAACCTTTAACAACATATAATTCGATTTTCAAACAAGAAAGCTTTAATAGACAAATTACACGATGTTGTCAAAGCAGACGCGACTAACGCAATATATTGTGAATTGCCTATCCTAGCTTTTATACAACATAAATTAATTGAAGCTTTTCCTTCAACTACTTTCTGGTATTCTGAAAAACTCGTTATCGACATTACCAATAAAACAGAACAAATTGAAATCACCACATTAGAACACAACCGGGCTCACAGGGCAGCCCAAGAAAACGTAAAGCAGATTCTTTGTGACTACTTCTTTCCTAAAATGAGCCGGATGGCCTCAGAAGTAGCTGCAAATTGTAGAGTTTGCGTCATGGGGAAGTACGATCGGCATCCCATCAGGCAAGAAATGGGTAAGACCCCAATCCCGTCTTATGTTGGAGAAATCCTGCATATCGATGTGTACTCCACGGATAAAAAATACTTTTTGACCTGCGTTGATAAATTACCAAAATTTTCAGTGGTTCAACCTATCAGTTCACGCGCTATAGTCGATATCAAAGCCCCGATCTTACAACTTATCAATTTGTTTCCAAAAACAAGAACTATTTATTGCCACAATGAAAGGTCACTAAATTCCGAGACAATTAGGACTGTTCTAAGAAACAATTTCAGTGTGGAAATTTCAAATGCGCCTCCTTTGCATAGCACATCGAACGGTCAAGTGGAGTGATTTCACAGCCATAGGTCGTTGCCTAAAAATAGACAAATAATTATCAGATACTGTCGACATCATCCTTTTAGCTACAATAAAATACAACAGATCAATTCACTCAGTAATTAAGGAAAAATCAATAGACTTAATCCACTCGAGACCAATAGAGCTTACGTCAAGAATTCAAAACAATATTATAACAGCACAGGAAAAACAGTTAGAAAGAGCGAATAAAGATAGAGCTTATAAAACCTATAGAGTTGGAGAAAAGGAATGGCTCAAATCCAATAAAAGATTGGGAAATAAATTATCACCCCTCTGTTCAGAATAAATAATAGAAGCGGATTGTGGAACAACGGTCCTTATTAAAGGGAGGGTGGTCCATAAGGACAACTTAAAATAAATCCAGTTAAATTTTATATTTTCGGTCTATTAAATACTAAAAAAGGTTGTCGGGTTAATTTAATTTTAGGTTTGGATATCTGCTTATAATGACATTTACGGCAAAGACAATGACGGCGAGACTCAACGACTACTCTCATGCGGACTACCTATCAATAATGGACGGTGACGTGACGATTTGGGACGAATACGGATACTTAGGCCACACGACGAAATATAAGGTGTACCTGGACGAGACTAGGAGGACACTAGACCACACGAACAAGGACTATATGGTAAGACTACTTAGGACAGACCTCGGACATATAAAGACGTTAATAGCCACGTTGAAAGTTCACCACAGGCACGCGCGCAGCATTAACGTTCTGGGGAGCGCGTTGAAAGTAATAGCGGGCACACCCAATTTCGATGACTGGGAGCTTATTAAATTCATGCAGGGTCAACTCATAGATTCAGAGAACAAGCAAATAGAGTTAAATACAAAATTTCAGATAAGACTTAACGAAATATCTCAAGCTATAAACTCTATCCGGAAAACAGAAAATACAGATACCGACCACCTTAATGAAATTATATTAGCAAAAAACAGAATGATTATTTCAAACTTAGAAGGTTTAATACTTTCCATAACACGGGCTAAGATAAATCTAATAAGCCCTCTTATCTTAGATGATATTGATTTAAAGGAACTGGCAACTGAACACCTCACAAATTTTAGCATTACAGATATTATAAGAGTTTCCAACATCAAAGCCTTTCAAAATTCAGACTTGTTACATTTTTTAATTAAATATCCAAAACCTAAATTAATTTGTAAGAAAATAAACGCCTACCCCGTACAGCATAATAAAAAAATTTTACATCTAGAAACCAGTAGCACGGTGGCCGATTGCGATACACACACCTTCGCCCTCTCCGAATCACCATGAGCACGACATTTTGCAAGCGCCACTTGCCCTGGACATCTGGAGCCGGTTGCACAAATTGACGACGGCATCCTGATCATCAACGACGCAACTGCTATAGTCAGGGACAGCAATGTCACCAACCATCTGATCGCTGGAACGTACTTGGTAACCTTTGAGGACTACATTGACTTGAACGGCACACGATACGTTAACAATCGTGGCATACTGGCAAAAAAACTCGCTGTTTCTACGGCAGCTCAAATCAACGTTACCACCCATCGGGACCATTTAAGCCTACCATTTCTCCACGATCTTAGTCTTCGAAACCTCCAGTACATCGGCAACTTAAAATCGGAGCTAACCTCAAAACCACTGCTTAGTAGTTGCCTTGCTGTTGCCCTAGCATTCGTTTGTTACATGGTTCTCCAAGGGATCATCTGCCGCCTACACCGTAATCACCGGCTCAGCGAAGCGGTGCCCATACAGAATCCCGGGGACGGCCTTCACTTAACTCCGGGAGGAGTTAACACGAGCAGCTGCGAAGACGTTGGCCGCGCGGTACATGCAAGCACCGCATGCATGGGAAAGAATGTCGAACCCGACACCCGCCGGCCAGCGCTGACCAAGTCCAGCGGGCACGAGGCGTCAAGTCAACATTCTGCCGCTGCTTCCGCCGCCGCACCTGCCGCTGGCGCGGTCGACGAACTAAACGGGCACGAGGCGCCAGGTCAGCATTCTGCCGCTGCTTCCGTCGCCGCATCTGCTGCTGGCGCGGTCCCAAAATTCAGTTTTATTAATATGTAATTTTGTATGCTAGTTTTAGTTCAGATTTTACACTGTCCAGAAATAAAAAACATTTAATAGAAACAATAAATTTGTTCATTTATACAATATTTTTTGTTTGATTGTGTGGTGCATGAATAAATAAATTTGTTGGTGCTCCCACTCTGGAACATGCGACGTAAAATTGTCCGTGCGAAAAGCACGGTTCCTCCAAATTCACACCACACACTTAAAGCGTTTGTCCTTGAGCTTTATTAATGGTTATAGCAAAGGATAAACGCACAGGAAATAGAAGACGTTTAAATTGATATGTCATGTCGGTTGGTATTAATGGAATCCGTGGTATAAGTACAACTTCTCCTTTTGCTTTGCCAGTGAGAATTTTTGCGTCGATCAAAAATCATTACTTTTTTTACCAGTCGTTGGATTTATCATCGGTATATTTATATGATAACCATCATCTCTTCTCCAGAATAAAATCGGGTATTGCAATACGTCATAGCAACGATGGAGTTCATAAATACGATTTAGTTGCTCATTCCTACGGTACAAAACAATATCTCTTGGCCGAAATTGTTCACCAACTATTACGATTGCCACTTCATCGATTGTTGGTGCATTAAATCGCCTGGCATGTTGTCCAACTGGTGTCCTGTCGGCACGTATTATGATTTTATGATCATCGGTGGGCATCTGTTCCAGTGCTACCTTGACCAATTCATTATACCGATGTAAAAATCTCTGCAGCTCACTCAAGATTTCTCTTCTTGTATTTGAAGTAATTGCACAACGCTGATTCAATTCGCTGTTCTCATTACCAATGAAATATATACATACGTCTACGTCGTTCCCTCTTTGATGCATTACGATCTTCGTAGCTTTGCGATCTTCGACTGGTTGCAACAACTCCCGAATGACGTGTACGTCTACCAGTATTTGAACGTGTAACGCGTGGCAATTCAAAAGTTTTTCAAATTAATTTCAAGAGAAAAAGAACTACACAAAGAGACAATTTACACAATTCACTCTAAAAAAAATAGAAAAAGTAAGTATTGGTTTTCTTTTTTTTATGTGGACAAAATCACATGTGGACTTTAAAATTCATAGCTCAAGAACGCGTCGACCGATTTTATGCAAACATCGGAAAAAACAATCTACACGACCACACAAACAAACTCTAAAATTTTCAGCGAATTCGGTTGGACCGTTCGTCAGTGAAAAAGTCAGATCACTCTTTGCAACAAATTTTCATATACATATATAGATAACATACAATTAGAGAGTTCAGGCCTACTTGTCCTTTTCTACTTAGTTTACAATTATTTACCAAATAATTATTCATTTGTTTTTTTTTTACAGCCAATCAGTAATTGGTTTTTTTATACTCGATACCGAAGGTAAAGAGTATATTGGGTTTCTGCAGTGTCCGTCATGGTGTCTGTCCGTCCGTCCGTCTGTATGAACGCAACTTTTTTCCACACCCTTCAAGCTAGAGAAAATTTCTTTATCTATGGCCGAGTAAATTAAAGTGTCAAGATTGGCGTTCTACGATAACTGGGGGGCTGACAAATTGATAAATTCGATAACTCCAAATCGATAAATCCAACTATTTTGCACATTCTTACAGTTAGAGTTACCAAATTTGGTAGGAAGATAGCTACTAGCAATCCCCAAAAAACTGCATCATAATTTTGGAGCCACGCCCTCCCATTCCGCCCACAGCCCCCCCGAATTTTAAAATCAGAAATTGCTATATCTCCCACAGTGCTAAGATAAATGATGACGACTCCAAAAATGTGCATTGAGTTTTTAGATGCCACGCTCACCCATACCGCCCTTGTCCACCACAGCCGCCCCAACTTTTCGTTAAAAACGGGAATGCGTGAATATTTCATAGTGTTTGAGCAAGAGTCTCCAAATTTGGTAGGAAGATAACTGGAAGCGACCCCCAAAGACATTTTGGAGCCAGACCCACCCATACCGCCCCGAGCCCCTCCCCAACTCTTTTGCAAGAGTCAGAGTTAGGCAGAAAGACAGAAATTGACATCCATAAAAGATCTGCATCATAAATTTGGATGCCACGCCCACCCATAACACCCCCAGCCCCCTTCCCCAACCTTTAACAAACTTTGAGCTAGGAGAAGGACGATAACTGGTGGCATCCCCATCTGTATCAGAAAATTTTTGAGGCAGCTTATACCTCTGCCGCATCCCTATGAAACCAGTCCTCCTTTTACCGGTTTTAATACTGGTATTGAGTATATCTCAGTCGGTTGCGTCCGACTGCAACGCACTATGGTCCAGCCGACCACTTTTTTTGGCCAAAATTAATATCTCGCGAACGAAGCAAGATATTTTGATTTGGTTTTTTGCATTCGATATATATAATCAGTAGGAAGTTTATTTTCAAGAGATATGGGTGTGGCACCGCCTATATTTTAATAATGCAGAGTTAAGGTATAATTAATAGGGAATAACACCACAAGTATTGAGCAATTTTTTTTTTATTAAATTTTTCTTAAATTATAATGGAGTGAAACGCCAAATAAAAATTCATTTCATCAAAAAAAAAAAAAATTTATTTATTTATAAATTTATTTAGTTGCTAGGAGAAAATCGCTTAGCAAAAAAAAAAAAAATCTCCTTGAAGCATCTGTCACAGCTTTAGCCATTTCATCTGAAATGTCGCCACAAAGTTTTGATTTCATAAATTTTTCTTGGATGCTTTGGTTTTCTCTGACCTCCACACAACAAACAAATCCGAATTGCTGAATTTGAGGTTATGATCTAATAATGCAATTTAAAAGAGAACCAAGTGAAACCAAGTCAACTTGAAACATGCATTACAACAGGAATTTGTTAATCTACAATACGCAATTTGTCGCAAGACCGGAATAGGTCGGAATCGTTTTATATACCTATTTAAAAATTGGATTAAATTACAATTCGACACATGTTAGACGACACGCTTTAACATAAAATAACGAAGACACCACAGCTAATACAAACAAGACACATTACAAAGCACGAAGTACAAACCCAAATTAAAAGATTGCATAGCTAAACTTGGCTTTAAACAGTTTTTTATATCACTTGCAAGATATTGTAAGTTGTTGTTAAATTTTCACACTTCAAACAACTTGCTTCCACAAAAACTTCCGCCAGGTTTAACAGTTGATTTTGTGGCGACCCACAAAACGCCACCCACCAGAAAACCATCGATAGGCATATGATAGTTGATAGATGCGATATGAGGAAGAAGAAGAATATATGATCATCTCTAGCTCGCGCACTACTCGAGGAGCGGTGTTTTAACTTTCCGTAATATCATTGTTATTATTATAATTACCAATTAAATGAGTTTTGAATATTAAATAAATAGGAAGATATCTAAGCTTCCAAAATTTCTCGAAAGTGGCGCCATCTACGTGAATTTCTGGTACGCAGATGTGTTGGTCACTCTTTTTCTAACCTAGATTAAAAAATAGGTTTTGGCCAAAAAAAGTGGTCTGCTGGACCATAGTGCAACGTTTCCACATGTTTTTATTTTCAGAAATATGATTATCAGTTACAAAATTGGCTTAATTATTTCAATTACTTCTAGATGGCGATGATACATAATACTTGAACATTTCACTCTTTCTTATTGAAATTTAGCAAAAGCTTTATTTGCGTTTGCCGCACTTACTAAAATCTTACGGTCTTGAAAAAGGTAGCCTTCAATTCTCAGACGAGACATAAGAAGTATAACTTCAAAAAACATCTTCCCGTTGTCGAGATAAAAGTCGAACTAACCGAAAATCTCCAATGAAACGAAAATCCTTTTATGCAGTCAATTCGACAAAACTAATGTAATGGTAGTTTTTAAAGTTTTATCAGGAACATTTGCTAAATTTTATGTCGTTTGCATGCCCGAAAAATATTGTATATTGTTACACAGTTACCAAAAAATGCAATGACAAATGCCAGATGCTTTTGGGTTTCAGGGTATCTAAGTTTCATCTCTAATCGACGCTTTTAAACACATTTCACAAAATCCTTTTTGCTTCCATTCAAGGTCCAAAAAGTCCAAAAAAGAACAGTCCAAAAATGAAATGGCCAGGGTGTCTGTATTGGGCAGGTGGACAATATTTTTGTTTGGTAAATGTGAAGGCAAAGGAACAAGCATAAGTCTTCCCACATAAAATACAAAACTCTCTAAGCATTTTTAATTATTTAATTAAGGTGAGTCTTGCTAGTGCCAATAAAAAGGCTATCGACGTTGGCGTTATCCGTATCAGCATTTCCCATTTTTTTCAACTTGATGGATCAGGCTAAGCTAAATGAAAAAAATTTTTTATTTGTGTTGGGCTTTGGTGCCATTATGTTTGCATGTGAATAAACTGAATTTGAATACAAATTTTACTATCTTAATTATGCATCGCACCTTCACGTCCAAGTCCGAGTCTTAATCCGCGTTTGGGTCCTCCCAAGAGCTGCGCCCTTTTGTGGCCCGTCTAGTTTTTGACCTTTTGCTTAACAAATTATGGCCATAAATAATGTAAACGAGTTAAGAGTGGTTTTGAGTGCAGACAGCCAACACGAACATAGACACAGGCTCGAACCCAGAGCCTCCCTTGTTTGCCTGCCTGCGATTCTCCCTCTTCACTCCTCGGTCTGCTTTCGGTCTAGTCACAGTCTGGCAACGTTTGGCTAATGTCATAATCATATTGACCGCGTTTTTTTTCAAACCCATCTTAAGGTGTAATTTAAAACAATAAAATTAAGGGTGTGTGGAACACACTCTTTGGAAATTATACTTCTTATATTATAATTTTTATAATTTTTTTTTTTTTCATAATTCAAATATTTGTATAGGCAATTCAGTTTGTTTGATATCAAATTTAGTCTCCCAAATATAAAAAAATAAATAAAAGTATATATAGGTGCTTAGGGTAAATAATTTAATCTTGTTTAACAGATTTATTTTGATATTAAAAAAAACCAATGTGAGTCCGATCACATGAAATGTAAACATTTTGAAATTAAATATTTTGTATAGTTGCAAATACTTATTCTTTCAATATTTTCTTGACAATTGAAAATATCTAAACTTTCAACATGGGAGTTAAAGAATATAAATTTTTTTTGTTTTCTGATAGGTGATAGTACATATGTATATAGTAAATTGTCCTAATTGCAAAAGTTTAGAATTTCCAACCCGTTATTCTCTACTACTTAATACATATAATAATTGCCACGAGTAGATACATACATACATATGTATGTCGTTTCAAAACATCATATCTCCCGCGCTCATATTAACAGCAGAGCTGCGTGGCTCGACCGTCTCAGTCGGCTACTTCTCTGCATCTAAGCGCAAACAAATCAAGAAGAATGCAAAGCAATTGACACATGTACCAGTGCTATCATAATTTTTTGAGCAAAAACGCTAGATAGGCAAAATATAACGCTAAAAATAGCTGTTTAACTATAAATTTAGCCATGCTAATACCAATTGACTCATACAGAAAGAAGCTATATTTTGATGGTCCTATGTAATATATGAAAGTTTGTCCCACAATCGCGTTTTAAAAACAGTCAGATCTAGCGGTAAAAAATAGCATTGTTGTGCCGCCTTATGCTTGGTTAGGGATCGCACTCACGAGTACAACGGTATCGATATAAATTTATATATTTTTATTTTAATGCAGTTCACATTTCATTTGCATTAAATTGTTATTTATATTATATTAATTTGTTTTTGCTTTTAATTATATGCACTGTATATTTAATGCATTAATGCGCAACTCTGTACTTTTCGCACAGTAATCGTTATAAAATATCGGTACTTTACTGAAAAATCATTGCAAAGTTTGACAACACTTACACTTACACTTACTTTCTTGCTGTGAAGTCTTCACACAAATATAGCCATTCTTTCTCTCTTATGTATAATACAGCGTACCTCCGCTGTTCCCCTTTTATGCACCTGTCTGTACACTTTTTATGTCGTTTTTTGTATGCCATTTTTATGGGTTACTATTGAACTGCGGTATTAGAAGTATAACTTCAAAAAAAAAACTGCAGAGTCCGCTGCACACTATTTTGTAATACACTATGGGTCCACCATACATTAAAATTGAGTCCAAGATAGGTGATGACGACCCCCAAAAAACACCAAAATGTGGATGCCACGCCCACTCATACCACCCCAGCCCCCCTTACCGACCTTTTACAAACTTTGAGCGAGTCACCAAATTTGAGGCAGCGTACATTTCTGCCGCATCCGTATCCCTTTGCACTACAGCTTTTTTTTTACCAGTTTTAATACAGGTATCGAATATATCGCAGACGGTTGCGCTCGACTGCAACGTTTTCACTCAACAGCCGTTTCTTCCCAGTTTTCTGAAAATAGATGATACAAAAATCGGTAATTTTGACCTATTTTGCACTTCTTTCCACTTTTTGCAACACTGTCTATTTTTAAGTCGAGGGCTCTTTCGAATCGTTAAAAATAGTTAAAAATGACTGTTGTTTTCAGTACAAGTACTATTTTTTACAGTAAGATTTACTATATTACAAAAATGTCATTATTTTACAGTAAAGTTACTAATTTACAGTACAGTAACTTATTTTCTGTGATGTTACTGCAAAACTTGTTATCATTATTTTAAATTTTTTCGGTGATTTTACTATTTTTATTGTAAAATTACATTATCATTAACTTTATAACTTTACCACATACCTTTAATATGCTTGAGAAATATTAGAGAAACATAATTTTTATTAAGCTGTTAAAATCTTACCCAATATAAAAAATGCCACTACCTCTGCAGCGATTCGAACCTGAAACTTCACGATTACCATGCTGACGCCTTAGCCATTGCGCTGTTGCCGAACACACAGTGCTACCAGTGAATGTACTCACAATTTCGATCGGTGCCGAAAGGCGAGCATGGTCCTAACGGTACTGATTTGTTTTACTGCGACATACATTGACATGTATATGCATGAAAAATGTAATAGAGAAAGAACATTCCACACAAAATCATTTACAAGTTTTTTCTGTCATATTACTGTTCTCACAGTAAAAGGTACTGTAGAGTATGGTAGCTTCACCATGGGCACAGTTCATCGCTGCAACAACAAAACACATACATTTTGTTTTACAAGTTTTGCTGTTATAATACAGTTTGCACAGTTCAGGGTTGCTACTTACGTTACAGTAACAATTTTTATGGTAAATTAACTATGATTATCAGTTGCTCCTTAAAACAACAAATTACATAGAATTGTTGTTGTAATTTGTCGGATAGGAGGAATGGCTATATATTCCAACAAAAAATTATCAGCTAAACTATAAGGCTATAGATTTCAACATCAAAAATAGCAGCTAAACTATTACGTTAGAGCTTCAGTTACAATTGTAAATTTACTGTGGGCAGCAGTAACTTAACTGTGCCTGTTACTGTTGCGTCGGTTAAATTCAACCGTTGATTTTTTTTCTGTGTAGGTACCGTAACAGCGCCTACACCAACAACTACACTGGTGCCGACTGCCCGCTTAACAAACACATCGGCTTCTGCGCCGTAAGCAAAACAAACTGCAAGCAACAAAAAAGATAATCCGGCCAACCAGAATGGATCTCTATGTTTCAACTTAATGTTGCAACTTAATCTAATGCACACAATTCCAATAGGTTATACATTTTGCCAGACAACATTGACGATCTGCCTCCTGAAGGAGCTGACATAACATAGCGAAAGCCACGCCCAATATATATTGGCGAGAAAAGCTTCAGTGCTTTTGTTAACAAAGTAGTAGGGCACAGTTCCTCTTGTACAGGGTAAAATTCATGAAATTAAAGACTATACAAATTCGAAAGATACTAACAGAGTTCTGGCAAAACATACTAACAGAGTTCTGGCAAAACATCCAAACAAAAACAAAAAATTAATTTTTATACTTACCAACTAAAAAGCTTGCAGGTCGTTATTTAAGGTATAGAGTCTAATGTTACGCCAGATGAAATAAAACAGGCGCTGCGCGCTGTAGGAAAAAAGATTACGCGCAAAAACAGTCTTTAACATATAAAACAGAAATAGGATTCCAGAACTACTTTTTAAAGTGTAACTTGAACCAGAAACGAAGATGCTTCAAAAAGATGCCATGGATGTATGTATGGCATTTAAATCTGATCACAGATCAAACATTCAAGAACAAAGTTCTTCTCACTTGAGTGAGTGCTCCATTTTATGTGAGGTACAAGAGCCTTCACTAGTACCTTTAGGTACCCACTGTAAAAGAAACAATAAATGAATTCTGCAGATGATAACATACTGGAAACTGATCTTGTAGACAACAGTCAACATAGGCGAAATTTAAAGAAATTCTATACACTGGATCTTCCATTCGGTTTTTGATTAGCTAAATTATACTTATACGTAAGGTTCTGACTAATTCTGCCACACATACCTTATTTTTATGTTCATCATCACGAAATTTAGTTATTGTGAAATATTTGGTTCAGTTTTGTTCAGGAAGTTGTAGACGCTTCTTTACCACCAGTGTCAGAGCGTAAAAGAAAATATTCTTATAATTCCAGTGCCTATCTGTTAACTAATCCAACATAGTTGCCTTGCTATAATTGTTAGTTAACATGTGGATTTTAATAAGTTTTTTTTTTAGTATTGTGTCTGTTTTTGTACAATGTTGGCACAAATCACAAAGTTTATTCGCAAGCCCATCGCATGGACAAGCAAAAACATGTACTGTGCAATCTATGGAAACGAGAGAGAAAACACAACACATGTTCGAATTTTGCGCATCTTGTTCAGTTTCTTGTCTGGTATTTTGTTCGCATATTTGATGTGGCTACTTTTTGCCATTAATGTCAATGTAAGTCACATTTACGGACATATGGTGAATAAAACTCTGGTGAGAGCGGTATTCCTTTTGCTTAACGGAGTCTCATATGTGCTCAGTCGGAATGTACGTGTGGTTACTTTACTGATATTTGTGGGTCTTCTTGGCAGAGAGGGACGTCGATATTTCCGTGCGATTGCCTTTGCATTTATCATTGCAGGACCCATTGACAATCTGGTGAAAAATGCTGGGGAGGTGGCTCGGGTGTTCGCTTGCACCACGGAGCTGACTTACAATCTGACAAAGACGCGCTTTGATTTGTTGGCAAAGCCGTTTACGAATACTCTTCAAAACATGTCGGAGGATTTGGTCGAAATACAAGGCAGTTTCAAAGAGCTGCAAGAAATTTTAGGGGATCTCAAGTACGCTGTAAACCACTCCGATATTGAAGATGATAAATTCGGCGACTATAAGTACCTAAGAGCTGCGAATATTTCTGTCAAGGTTAACCAGAATAATACAAACTCCAGTCAACAAATTTCGAATGCTTCCGATGTGCAGACTAATTTTTTGCGCAATTTGCGCAATCGATGTAAGCATCAGCTTCAAAGTGGCCTTAGGGTTTGCCAGGAAGTTTTCCTACAGGGCTATCGCAAGTGTGGCACAAATTTTCCCGATTGGCTGGCCAGTGCCATATGCTGGCCCTATCGCGTCGATGTCATTTGCAAGATCAATATGTTTGGTAAACCAGATAAAATCTGCGATGCTTCTAAGGTAGGTTTAATTAATGTATTTTCTAGTCGGACAATTTCCACTATTTGCGGACTTTATTTTGCCAATTACTGTTGGTAATTATTGTACGTAATAATTAAATTAACATAAAACTTTACACTAAGGTGGTGCCTGCTGACTTTGGCATGACATATGTTAAGATGTTACAAGCAGAACATGAACTTTTTGATAATGGCAGCAATATCGAAATAACATATCAGCTAAGAAATGTGTCAACATCAGAACAATTGCGAAGCGCCCAGGCGACATCCAAGGAGTTTATGGAAGATTTCGAAAAAAGACTTCGACTTTTTCATCGCGTTATGCTGATTATGGAGAAATTTCTGTGTCTGATAATTTTGGGCGTCTTCTATTCATCACTGCAATACCATTATTACTATCGTGTGGACGTGGAGTTCGATAACTTTTTCCTTACGGACTATTTCAAGCACATAGATGCTCGCCGCAAAAACGCCAAGTTGCGTTCGATATTACCCCTACGCAACCATGAAAAATCTCAGTTGGTGGATGTTGATCAAATGTGCAAGCGCACTCAGGAGGAAACCACTGAGCTTGTTTGTTACCTGGTGCAGTTGTCGCTTGAGATAGTTACCGCCTGTTTATTTCTTTTACTGGACCACATGGTTGTCAGTCTGCTGCAAATTATACACCAACAATCTCAGATCACATTCCAACAGGAGGGTGAACATGAGGTTCGATTTCGCGTGAGTTAACAAAAAGATAGATTAATTCATCACTTAGGGCTAATTTTTCAATGTCCGGTTACAGTAGCAGTTGTTAAAAACGGCTTAACTAATTTGGTTTTCTCAATGCAAAGTTAACCTGAATCGTTAAGATACTATCGCATTAGTTGTGCTGCCAACCCTTACGAACGAATTAGCTGTATTTTCTTGTATTTTTTTGAATTGTGACTGCCAAATTCTGAAGCCATTGCCAACTGAAGACTATAATTAGTATTAAAATAAATCAAGTGGAAACGTTGCAGTCGGACGCAACCGACTGCGATATACTCGATACCAGTATTAAAACCGGTAAAAAGAGGCCTGACTGCAAAGGGGTACGGATGCGGCAGGGGTGTAAGCTGCCTCAAAAATTTTCTGATGAATATAGGGATGCCACCAGCTTTCTTCCAAATTTGGTGACTCTAGCTCAAAGTTTGTTAGAGGTGCGGAAGGGGGCTGGGAGCGTTATGGGTGGGCGTGGCATCCAAATTTTTTATGGAGATCTTTGTGGAATGCCAATTGCTATCTTCCTACTTAAATTGGTGACTCTAGATCAAAGTTTGTTAAAGGTTGGGGGTAGGGGGCTGGAGGCGGTATGGGTGCGCATGGCATCCAAAGATTTGATGCACATCTTTGTGAAATGTCAATTGTTTCCTACCTAATTTGGTGACTCTAGCTCAAATGGTTGGTACCAGCTCCCCTGTGGGTGATGAGTGGGCTTGGCTCCAAAACTTTGGAGATCTTTGGAGATCGTTACCAGCTATCTTCCTACCAAACTTGGAGACTTTAGCCCAAACACTATGAAAGATATACGCATTCCCGTTTTTAACAAAAAGTTGCGGCGGCTGGGGTGGACAAGGGCGGTATGTGTGGGCGTGGCATGTCGGCTGTAGCTCAAAAACTGGGGAAGATATAGGCGTTTCTGATATAAAACTGCGGGGAGGCTGGGGGCAGAATGGGTGGGCGTGTTACCAAAATTTGTGATGCAATTTTTTCGGGGATTCCAGTAGCTATCTTTCTACCAAATTTGTAACTCTAACTGTAAGGGTGTGCGAAACAAGTGGACTTATCGATTTTAAGTTATCGAATTTATCGATTTGCCAGCCCCCCAGTTATCGTAGAACCTAAATCTTAGAACTTGATCTGTTCCGGCCATAGATAAAGACATTTGTTTCAAGTCTCTAGCTTGAAGGGTGTGGAAAAAAGTTGCGCACATACGGACGGACAGACATACCTTCGGTATCGAGCATAATTACTTTTAAACGGCAACGTGTACAAAACTTTTCAGTTGCTGAGGAACATGAACTTGTTGACCTTTTGCAGTCAAACCAAATTATTTTGCTTGAAAGATTAAATAAATAAAATGCAAGTGTCAGCTTGAGTAAGCTATTTGCCTAACGATTTGAGCAATATTTGTATCGGCACTCAAATGGGGAATAAATGTTAACTGGACTCAGGCCTCGGTTTAGTTTGTGTCTCGTATAACTCTAAACGGACATTGAATAACTCAATTTTGACTAAATTTTGGTTAGTTTAGCTAACCGGACATTGAGAAATTGGCCCTAAGTATAATTTGCAAGTGTCTTCTTTTAGATTAATGGCACTGGCCTGATGGCACGTCTGCTGCGCACCACCATGACAAACTTCAATATACACGAACGCGTTTCCACCTCGTTAAGCAATGAGGAGTGTCTTCCAGTGGCAAGTGCTCTGCCTCAGAGCTTTTACGTCAAACTTCTTTTGCTATATCTGGCCATCATATTTCTGATCTATAAGAGCTTTGCCTTTCTACGAATACGGCACATCATTTGTAGCTATTTTTACTATAAGCGGGAGAAGCAACGCATCCTCTATTTATATAGCAACTTACTTCGCAGTCGGTATTCGTATCTTGATGAGCTGCGTAAGCGGGCTGAGGAGAATATGGCCTCGCGACATATTCATGGTGAGGTCAACATATTTTTTGTCCTCCGTATGTCCTATCCTAATAAATTTGGTTGGCTGAGCAAATACAACTGTGCCAAACGAAAGTGCATCATTTGCAACGCTCTCGAAGTTAACCAGTTTGTCTTCTGCGCACACTGCGGCTTTTCCTACTGTCGAGAGTGCTGTCATGAATTAAAGAAGATATGTATCAACTGCGACGAGCTTCTCCCAGTTGACATATCAACTAATAACACTGTCATAAACGATGAAACTAAACCGACTTTACACACCAATCGAAAGCAAGAGTAGCTGTATCTCGTTAAGTGCATTTTATTTGATTTGCCAATAACTACAAGCATGTATAATTAAATAAATATTTGTACTATTATATTAATGCGCTGAGATATGTCGTTTTAAGATCGGCTGAGGTATGTCGTTTTAAAACGACATAGTTTTGATCGATAATATAACGTTTTGAAACGACATAATTCCATAAATCTATTTGTTCAAATTTTTGATGTCTTCTATTTTCCGATTAATATATGATATCGCCAAAAACCAAATTTTGCATTTTAAAAAACTTTGAACCTTTATTTTTTGCAAAAAAAAATGGTAAAGCCATCATTTAAGGAACATTTCCGAACAACTTAGCATTTTATTTTCAATTACTGGTCAACGGCTTAGTCACATATCGGAACAAAAATTTCAATTAAACGGAACCGCACCACGATTCCACTAAACATAAAAATCGTTTTATTAATTTATTCATTCGCCAAATGATTCATGATCCAAAAATTGGATCGAAAAATGCCAGAACCCAGGGATTAGAACTTCCTCTTTTCTAATAATATAAAGCTTGCTTCCTAAATCCATTGTAAATATTACACAATATACTACAATATTTAAATATATAGCTATTTGTTACTAATACAACACCCTTTAAGACACTTTCGATAATTTACAGTGAGTCGTGCCGCGTAGCACTCTTTTTGTTTTTGATTGATAAATTTGTATGTGTTGGATCAAAAACTCAAAAATTTTTATAACAATACAATCATCGATGTGAAATTATTCTGCAAGCTTTGTTGACTCCAGGCGTAGTTGTAGGTCGGGTGGATAAGGTTGACTTCCTTCGGAGCGTGACCTGGCTACTGAATCAGGTTAGTAAATGTCCTGCGCTTAAGTCTTCTGATAACACTTCTTCCTGCAAGCTCACTAGCTAGCCGGCTACGGTGTCGATGCGAACGTGCGTTATATCTGATCGAATAGGCTTCGACCTGGCTGTCTATGGTGTTCATTCGCATGGTAAATTTCTGGAGTGTCTGGATACGTCGTCGACTTGTCCGACACGCAATGCCCCAAATCTGGAAATCAAATCTCCACGTCGGAGCAACGAAAGTGTTATACACCGCCCGTTGGCAGTGCGCATTAGCGTTAATCACCCAGTTAACCTTGGCCAGCTTGCACGAAGGCAGAGCCTCCTGTCCAATTTGATCACCAGAAACTTAGCATGATTTCCAGGCTGCAGGGTACTCCCATCAAGCCAGAGTAAAGTGTAAAGCCTGGCCCTTCGATGCGTTGTTCCACCTTCGAGCCCAGCTCTCAAAGAGGTTGATATACTCCTGGGCTCCGTCAGCTTCCTTGTACTCGCAAGGGCAGAGTGGAATTCTGCCAAGTCGTCAGCAAATGTGGCAATGAGAAATTTACCCGGTGAAACGAGGTCCTGAGGGTCGGGAGTGGATATGTTCGCCTTAAACAGATTATACAAGAAAAGGCCGAGTACGCTGCCTTGGGGTACACCCGCCCTCATTTCCCTAGTGTACGGCATAGCGACATAATCTCGCCGCCACAATCTCGCCGTTTTCAAAACGTCATAATATCGCGCGAGCTTATGACGTTTTGAAACGATATAAGATCGCCGAGAAAAATCGACATAAGATCACCGCCAGTTTTTGACTATGCATTCACATTTTGAGTAAATAATGTTTTTTTTTTAAAAAGCTGTTATATAATATTTAAATATACATAACTTTAATTTAAATAATATATAACACCCAGTGTCATAAGGGTCGTAATGACACTATAAGAAGTACATTAACGCCGGAACTTATTAAGTATTTATTATAATTAGCCTCCACTGCGTGCTATTATAAAGGCTGGATGAAATTAGAGCGCCACAGGCAAAATTTTTTTTTCAAAAAAATCGCTCGATTTTTTAGAAAACAAATATTTGTCTGCGTACTTAACTTAATAAATTTTGAGACAAAAATTTTATATAAATTAATTAAAACATAAAGCTGGTTCTCAAATATCAGTTTGCAATATGGGCATAACAATATTATATATTTTAATCTTATTATATATTTTTAAAATGCTTTCAAAATGTGGTAATTTTTAGTTTTTGTGTATGGATTTCTTCTGTTTTATAATTTCGTTTTCTTTTTGAAAACAACATAAGATCGCCGAGAAAACATGACATAAGATCGCCGAGCAAAAATTGTACTGGCGAGATTGTGGCGGACTGTACTAGGATTAAGAAGGGAGCACGAAGGTGCGTTTTTATTTTTTGGAGCAGTCCTCTAGGCCAGCTGAACATCGACAAAAATACCATATCAGTAGTCCTTATAGTCGTACGCCTTAAGTATATGGTTAGCCACCCTGTGAACCTGTTCAATTGCACCATGCCCCCTCCTGAACCCGAATTGGTTCAGAAAGAATGGCCATATTATCCATGTCTTACAAGCCGTGCAACAATAAGCCTCTCCCATTCCTTTGAAAAAGAAGGCAAGAAAAATATCGGTCGATTCAATAGGTTGGACCTGACATATACATAGAGAGACTTTAGAAATATAGATATGTACTTTTTATCTGACGAATTTAATAAATATGATTGGACCTTTATATACAACATGACCACAGCTGAATTGATGGTTGAATATCTGCAGGGTCAAATAATAGATCTGTATAATACTTGTGTCCCATCAAAATCTAAACTTCCCCAGCCTCGTGAGAAGCCCTGGCTAACACACTTTGTTAAAAGAGCTATACTAAAAAGAAATGAAGCCTACAACAAATGGAAGAGATTTAAGACTGACTTTTTGTATGATACCTTCAAAAGTTTACGACGTGCAGTTGTTAAATTGATTAATAATGGTAAGAAGCGATTCTATTCCCTGAAATTCCAACAATCCATCTCGTCATGAGATAAATGGAGAATTATAAATGAAATTGGAGTGGGAAAGCAAAATGTTAGAACCAGTGTCGAAGTTAATGCTGAAGAGCTTAACCAAAAGTTCGTCAACTGCGCAGTACCTGAGGCCCCAGCCAATGAATACCTTAACTATGATCCTACTAATTATATTATATGATATTAGCTTTAGTTTTAGGTGTGTCAGAAATTATGAAGTCCTTGAATCTATGTTAAATGTCAAATCAAATGCAGTTGGACTGGATGATATTAATCCTAAATTTGTCAAAATTATAATTCCGTCAATTTTAAATCAGGTTACACATATTATGAATACAGCAATCACTACTTCTGTATTTCCAGACAAATGGAAACTTGCTAAGATTATCCCTGTCCCTAAGGGTAATGGAGACTTCAGACCAATCTCAGTTCTACCTTTTCTATCCAAAGTGTTTGAAAATTTACTAGCAAACCAAATAAATGAATATATGGTTACCAACAGTCTTCTCAGCAATGACCAATCCGGTTTTAGGAAAAACAGAAGCTGCACTACAGCAATCCTTAATATTGTTGAGGATATACGTAGAAGCATGGATGATGGCAATGACACTGCTTGACACTGCTTGACTATAGCAAAGCTTTTGATACTGTCAACCATGACATACTATGCACTAAAATGAAGAAGCTATATAGTTTTACAGCCACAGCCGATTCCTTATTACGCTCATACCTAGTAAACCGTCTTCAATCTGTTGTTACACCGTCAAGTTCGTCGTCATTTCTGTCTCTGAGCCGTGGAGTGCCACAAGGATCGGTTCTTGGGCCGTTACTATACTCCTGTTATGTTAATGATTTGTCCAATGTCTTTTCTGAATGTAATGTCCATATGTATGCCGATGATGTGCAGTTGTATTGCTGTAGTCCATTGTCCAGAATTGATGAATGTGTAAGTGTAACTAATAGAGAACTGGTCAAGGTGAGCGAGTGGTCACGAAGTAATGGCCTTGGTATAAACACCTCCAAAACTTAGTGTATAGTAATATACAAAAAGTCCATAGACACCCTAAACTTGGGAAAAATTAAAATTGACCATAATTCTATTGACTACGTAGGCAGGGTAGCTAACCTAGGCATAATGTTTAATAAGACTCTGACTTGGAGTGACCACATAATTAAATCTATAGGTAGAACTTATGCAGCCTTAAGAACTCTATACCTGACACAGCATCTCTTGCCAATTAATATTAAACTCATTGTTGCTAAGACCTACCTTATACCAACTCTCTTTTATGAAGTAGAAATTTTTTCAAACCCTGACGCTGCTAGTAAGCACAGGCTCAATGTTGTGTTCAATAGTATTACGCGTTATGTGTTTAATTTAGGAAGAAGAGTCCATGTTACACCATATGCATTCAAAACATATAACCTTAGCTTGAATCCAGTTTTTCAACTAAGAGCATTAATATTGTTACACAAAGTTATAAATACAAAAGAGCCCAGTTATCTTTATAATAGATTGATTTTTTTAACTTCACGTCGGACAAATAATTTAACAACTGTACGTCATCGATTATCTGTCTCTGAACACCAGTACTTTATACCATACCTGTTAAGTTGCCATTAGAGTTACTAATCAATTAAATTATTTTTGGCCATCTGCACGTTTTCCAAAGGCTATTGCATTTGTCCAATGCCTGAAAAATAAAAATAAAAAAATTTTAAAAATAATTTTTACACTTAATACAATTCCATATTACAATCTTATGCTGGACAAAGTTCGAGCCGTTGTCAGTGACCGTCATTATGATGTTGCTTTTTAGTCCGAACGAGCTGTTTATTTCCGAGATCATCTCGGCTACTTTTTCGGAGGAATGTACGCCAAACATTCTTTTGCATGCTAACGCGACCGATTTCCTTTCAAAGTTTTCGGTAAGCCAATGGCACGTATAACCAAGAAAGCTTCGGCGGTTTCCTGACCAAATATCAGCCGTAGTACAAAAATACCTTGCTGACGAAATTTGTGCTTTGATGTTCTCAAGCATATTGGCATATTTGTCAGTTAGTTTGACTACGGCTGTTTGCCTGCTCATGACCTTCAAGCCGTTATGCTCAAAAAGGTCAACAAACGATTTCTTGCCCAGAATGGAAACAGGCAAAGCGCAGTCAACAATTGCGTGCAGAAGCTTCTCATTAAACTGCATTTGCGCGTTTTCCCTAGAAACTTTGCCGGTCTTCAGAGTTTTGTACTTCGTGTACAGATCGGTATGCTTAACCCGCAAATGTGTAATGAAGTTTGAAGAAACTCCATTGCGCCCTCTTATTTGACGGTTGCATGCAACACACTTAGCGCACATTGTCCTATCTGAAACCTTCAAATTAAATCAATAAATATACATATGTACTTATATAAAATGTATGTTGTTCAAACCTTTTCCACATCCACATAAAAATCGTTTTTAAAAATTAATTGATGCAATTCAATTGGCGATTCAAAACAAATTTTTTTGAGCGATGGTTGGGACTCTCCCCCTGTCATGCGCCTTTTCCTCGTACTTGTTGAAGGCAGAAAGTCTGGATCTTCTAAAGCATCATCCGCTGAAAAATCGCAATCGCTCTCGAAAAGGTTCTGAGACATTTTAACCTAAATTAAAAAAGGTTTTGGTGTAAATGCAATCAACGTGCTCACTTGTTATTAATAGGCATTCATTAAGTTTTTATGTTTTTTTTTAAACTGTTTCACCTTCAATACTTACCAAATATTGTATTATATTAACAATTGATAATACAAAATATACAAAACTTCAATAACACAGAAAATTCACAAAATTCAATTAAACAGAAAACACTTCAAACTTTAACTCAACATATGAACGTCCAAATATATCAAACGAAATGTGTTCAATTTACGCGTGTTGAACTTGCAAATTCTCTCTCTTATACATATGATCGCGCTTAACGGAACCGCGGATGCAGCGCAAGACATAAAATCCAATAAGAATAGACATGGGCGTAGGGAAAGGTAACATTGGCAAATATAATGTTGCACTGAGTAATATTTGCCATAAATAGCTGTGTTCATGGCCGTAGCCAGATCAAAATAGAGTGGTTGCGGGGTTGGGGGTGTAGCAGGGGCCCCCCTGCCCCTACCTGCACTCAAAAATGTTAACTCCAATAAGAAAGCTTTTCATAACGTGTGTGTGCTGTTGAAAGCTTTTTCATAAAGTGCGCGGGTGGCTGCAAAAGCTTTGCACTTTTGTAAATAAACATTGTTGTTATAAAATGTTGTTTCTCTGAAAATAGTCTCAAATAGTCGAAATAATGGAAAATAATGCAAAATAATGCAAAATAATGCAAAATAATGGAAAATAATGGAAAATATTAAAATGATTATTTTCCATTATTTTCAATTATTTTTGATTATTTTTAATAATTTATGGTAATTTTCCATTATTTTCAATTATTTCTAATCGTAATCATTAGATAATTGTGTGAAACCTAAAATAATCGCAATTTAATCATTAGTTCAATTTTTAAACAAAAAAATCTAATTAATAATAACTACAATTAATAATCATTACTTATCAGGTATGCTTTATACATACTGTTCGCCTGTGGAACAACCTACCACACGACCTAAAGATAATTAGAAGCGCACCACAATTTAAAAACAGCCTTCTGCTGCATTTACAAAATAATATCTAACTAGAATAATTTTAAAATAATTCTAATATATATATATATATAAACACTCAAACTAAGCTGACAAATGCTAATCTTCTTAAGGGGAAGACTGTTCTTCCAATTTTCTTCTTTTCTTTTTTTTGTATAATTTAAATTATTTGTATTATTTAAATTGTTTGAATAATTTAAATTACTTCTCTCTATTTTCTTTTTTTTCTTTTCTTTGCTTTGTTACTTATAATTAATTAATTAACAATTTTGTTTTAGTGACTAGTGCCTTAAATTTAAGTTTCTTGGAACTTGTAGCACTAGGATGTTAATCAAATAAATAAATAATAATATGACTCGGTGTCATCCTCCGGCTCTCCCGGCTTATGAATCCTATTGATCCTTGTTAACTTCCACTCGGCAAAAAAGTCCTGGGCTCTAGTAGTTAGCGTTGAAAATCAACGTTATAAAAAAAAGCGCTCGGATTGAAAAGGCCATCAGGGTGGTGTGCAAAATACCGTCATGGCCAGGAGCCTTAGATCTTGGAAGGACTTTAATCGCGTCCTTGACCTCCTCCCTTCTGATGGGATTGATGGGCAGAGACATCTGCAGTGGAGTCTCCAGTGTTCGGGTGGTCTCATTGAGATTATTCTTGTCAGCTAGGTCAAGGTCAAGCGGCGTAAATCGTTCTTCTAGGTGACTTTCAAACGTTTCAGCTTGCTCGTCATCAGTGTGGCAGTGCTCGTTTCTAGGACAACGAAGCGGTACAGTCCTCCATGGTTGACGCTTTAGGCTACGTGTGGCATGCCAGAGAGAGAGAGAAACCAGCATCACAAGTGTAATCCATGCATTCTAATTTCCTGATTAAGAAATTAAGCCTGCGTAGGTTCTCCTTTAGCTACCTCTCTGATCTTAGCCATACCGCGTTGTCCCGAGGGCTATGCGTTGTCTGCTTAGTCTTAGTCTTAGTGCTTCCGCCAAAGCGTCTCTGGAAAGTCTTAATATTGGTGTGTGCGTTGATGAGCCTTGGTGGATCATTCCACGGCAGACTTCTTTGCGTTTGTTGCTAAGGAGCTACCTATCACAGTCCTAAGCCCAAAGTATTTATTGGCAACTGCCGCAAATTTGCTGACTAACTCAGCACTCGATGTCGCATCGGTTGTTGAAATAGTCAGTTGCTTGACTGACAGGTGTGCACTAGTTGCAGTTACATTTTACACGGCGTTGGCCGTCTTGCCGTTTCTGTAATGGTCGCTGCCGAGAATTTCAAGTTTTGTTTATTTTACCCTTTTATCGTAATTCTGGTTTACGATAAAAACATTTGGTGTTGCTAGGTTTGTGAAAAGCATAAGCAAACATGCTGCGAAGCTTTTGCTCTCAACATTCTGTTTGCGTGCACAACAATGTTGCTGGCCTTGCGTTAAACTGTCACGATAAGCGCAGCATAATTATGCATGCTTCAGACAGTAAAAAGCTTAGAATCAACATAAAAGCTTGGTTTCTATATGTGTGAGTGCAACATAATTAAGCCGCACTCAGAAATTCTGTAACGCAATCCACCTCAGCGTTCAAGCTTTTTTTTCATGACGCGTTTGCCTATCAAAGTGCCACGTTGTCTAATCTCTGCCTCTTTTGCTGATCGGTTTTATATAAAGTTAATCTCCACGTCCGTTAGCGCCGCATGCTACACGTGTCGCGAATTTAATCGGGCGCACTACGCAAAGTCGAAAAAGGTTATGAAAGTTGTGTTAAAACTAGATTATATAGCTATTTGTGCAAAATAATAGCTTAAACGCAGATTGCGTCGGGGTCATATATATATGCCCAAACAATTTAATACAAACCCAAACCAACGCAACGAATGTGCCACGCCCACCCAGTTTTCTAATCTGGACGCATCGACCTCTACCGATCCGGCAAAGAGCTTGCCTTTAACTTTTTTGTGCAGAGCACAAAATAAGGTATGCGCTGCAGTAAATATTTTTGTGTTTACAAAAATCGCTAATTAGAGTATTTTGCATTTAGATCACTGATTGACTTAGGTCCCAGCAACTCTAAAGCCCACATCAATAGATTTCGCCTTACATACGGCCGCCCTATCTTGGTGGGGGCCAACAAAAATTTTGAAGCCCCAAAAGAAGATAAACGCAACAAAATCAACACGCCAGAAAGTTTCGGATTCTTTTGTTACTGCCCTCGCTAACCTCTGTCGCAGATGAACATGTGCGCGAAAGCTTAGTTGCACTTTTTCTTTAGTTGTCTTGGACCGCTGTCCAAACGCAGTTTCAATCGTCCGACCCTAACCTACGCGGAATTTTTTTTATAGTTTAATTAGGTTTAAATATTCTGAAAATTGTTAATTTGACTGCAAAAATGCAGCAATAGTTAAATTTTGTAAATTAAGTCAAAAAAAAAAGTTGCAAAGTTTTTTTTAACTGCAGATCGGCAGCTATAACTAGTGTTGGTGTAAAATTGGCAAAAGCTCAAATTGCTAACTTTCAAAGCTCTCTGTCCCCCTTTTTTTTTGAAAATCAAGTAAAATCAATATAAAATAATCCGAAACCATTAAATAGACAATAATATTTAAAATTTAAACAAGAACATTAACACTACGACACAATAACAATAAAAAATTATCTGCATCGCTGGAAGGCCTTTCAACGAGGAGAGATGCATGTAAGTGGAAAATTAAATATATTGTTTATTAATGGTTCAAATGTGCATGTGTTTTCAATACTTATATTAATCCTTCTGATTAATAAATCAAAAGACTAAAGTTAATTTGTTATGTGCTTTTGCATAACTTTGCGCCGGCGCATTATTTAGGTTATGTAAGTTTTTTTTTTTTTTAATTCATTTATTACGCGCTAAAATTAACTAACCTAAACTAAGTAATACTATTTGGTACACTATGACTACATTGGGAAAAAGATTGAGCAATAGCATTTGCGGAACGGCCGTTAGGTAATGCGTCGCAAACGCTTTGGTTCCTCCTACTCCCGTTGTCCATTTCGCTCTCTCTCGGCCTTCCGCAGTTCGGTCGTAACAGCCGCCGCGAAGACGCTGAAGGCTTCCCAGTTGTCCCTGCTGGCTAGCAGCAGGGTTATTAGGTTGTCCAACTCAATGGCGCAGCCAAAACTCCTCTCCAAGTCCGCGCGAAGCTCGGTGAAGCGTGTGCAGTGTAGCAGCACATGCTCCGCATCCTCGACGACCCCTCCTCCGCAATGGATGCAGAAAGGAGCAGACTCATGGCCGAAACGGTGGAGATATCCACGGAAGCAGCCATGCCCGCTGAGGATCTGGGTGATGTAAAAGTTGACCTGCCCATGCCCCCTGTTCAACCACACCGATATATTCGGGATTAAGCGGTGAGTCCAACGCCCTTTAGTGGACGAATCCCAGCGCCTCTGCCAGTTGATCAGCGTGCGCGATTTTGCCGTGTTTCGCGCTGCCTTCTTGAGGGCCACTGAGAGGTCCTTGCCATGTGTCTCCTGGTGCACCTCGGCGATTTCCCTGGCGAGCTCCGAGATGGGGGCAACTCCGGCTAGCACCAGGCACGCATCGTCCGAAATGGTTCGGAATCCGCAACACACTCTGATCGCCCCAAGGCGGTGGGTAGCCGTCAATCCACGGGAGTAGCTGACATAGCGGAGGCTAAGTTGCCATATAGGCGCCGCGTACAACATCACCGCCCTAGTCACGCTGGATAGAAGTTGTCTTCTGCCCTGCTTAGGGCCCCTCGTGTTAGGCATAATGCGCGATAATGCCTTGTTAGTCAAAGCTGCCTTCGAGCTGGCATATGCCAGATGCTCCTTGAAGCACAGCCTGGTGTCCAGCATCACTCCCAGGTACTTTATTGCCCTCTTTGAAGAGATTGTTGAGTTTGCTACTTGAATAGTGGCTGTCTCAACCGCTTTCCGACTGCTTATAAGCACGGCCTCGGTTTTCTGAGGGGCAATCTGTAGTCCGACCGAAGAGAGCCACTGAATGACAACTTCGATAGCTTGGTTACATCTATCCTCGGCTGTCTTGAGCTCCTTTGCCACCACCACTAACGCCACGTCGTCCGCAAAACCCACTATACGGACATCGTCTGGCATCGGAAGCCGAAAAACGCCATCGTACATGGCGTTCCACAGGAAAGGGCCAAGTACTGACCCCTGTGGCACTCCTCCGGATACGCGGTACTCCTCAGTTGCCTCGCAGGTGTTGTAAAGTAGGACTCTTTCCTGGAAGTAGCTCCTGATCATCCTCAACAGGTACTCTGGCACTCTGAATGCTTCAAGCGCCTCCAAGATGCACCTTCACTTTGCCGAGTTAAAAGCGTTCTTGACATCCAGCGTTGCGATCAGGCAGTATTTTCCACCTCTCCATCTACTGCCGGCAATCGCTTCCGAGGCTATCTCAACCACCTTACCGATCGCATCGATCGTTGATCTTGCCTTGCGGAAGCCGTACTGGTGGGGTGACACTCCTCCCGCAGCATCTAGGGCCAATTCAAGGCGTGTTCAAATGACTTGTTCCAATATCTTGCCGACCGTATCTAAATATAAGGCAGATAGGTCGATATGCAGCTGTGTCATCAAGCTGCTTGCCGGGTTTTGGTAGTAGAACCAGGCGCTGAACTTTCCACCGGTTTGGGAATACTCCGCTGCTTAGGCATGTGCTAAACATGTGCGCAAATAAGTCAGGTTGCAGCGTGAGGGCTAGCCTGAGCGCTCGGTTGGGAATTCCATCGGGGCCGGGTGCCTTGCTGGGCTTCATCCTCTTTGCGGCATGGCAAATCTCCTCTAAGGTGACCTCCTTAAAAACGGCAGGCGTGGAAGCCACCTCCGGAGAGCCGCCGATCTCGTCAGGCATGCTAGGGAATAAATGAGCTACTATCGCCCTTAACGCCTCTGGATCGGAAGGATGGCAACGGGAAAAGCCGTTGAATCGTTTGACCACGATTTTATATGCATCACCCCACGGGTCGTTTTCCGCCGAGTCGCAGAGGTCAAGAAAACACCTACGCTTGCTGTCCTTGATCAGCTTTTGCAGATGTCTCCTGCATACGAGAAAAGCTGCTTGTCGTTCTCGGAACTCCTGTGAGCCGCGTGAGCGCTGGTAGCGGCGTCGAGCTTTGTTGCATTCGCTCCTAGCCTCTGCTATTTCTTCGTTCCACCAATATACTGGAACATGGTGCCTCCGGTAAGTTTTTCGTCTGGCCATGCTTGCCTCACAAGCGCTGCTTAGCAGCGACATGGTCCAATCAACCACCTCGTCGGTGCTGCCGGAATTGATCGGGATCTCAGCGGACTCCAGCTGAGTACCAAATATACGCGTGTCGAGAGTCTCGGCACGGTATTTTGTCCTCGGTTGATCTGGGCCCAGCTGGCGATCAAGGCGCCCTCCCACGGTGCACCAAATAGCAGCGTGGTCGCTAGCGTTGTAGGTGGCATCGATGCTCCACCTGGATGGGCCGAACATCGAGCTGCTAACGAACGTTAGGTCCACAACGGAACCCAGCCCTGCTCTGCTGAAGGTGTGCTGTGTGCCCTGGTTGAGTAAGGATACATCCAGTAGCGTGAAGGCTTCCAGCAGCGCTCGATCTTTGACGTTAGTCGACAAGCTGCCCCACTCGTCCGCCCACGCATTAAAATCCCCTGCGATGACGAGAGGGTTACGACCTCTAGCATCTGACACCAGGGAGTCAAAGGAGCTAGTGTACTCCGAGAGCTGCAGACTAGGAGGCATGTAGACGGAGTACATCCACATGTCCCCCACCATAGCGCGCACAAAGCAGTTGGACCGATGCACTCTGGCCAGGGGTATCGCTGTGCTCCCGCAGGACCAAATAGCCGCTCTACCTAAGGTATCTAGTACGCAGCTAGGGCCCTCGCGCATCCGGTAGGGCTCACTGATTAACGCTACGTCTGCAGAGTGTTCACGCACTGTTTGCGACAGCAAATCCTGCGCCGCTGCACAATGGTTTAAGTTTAATTGAATGAACTTCAGTTGGCACGGCCTTGTGCACTACCGCTAAGTGGGCATCTACTGCTAGCTGCCTGGTGGCTTGTGGATGCACAGCCTTTCGCAATGCAGATAAAGCATTTTGCCACCTCGCTCTTGCAGCTCGCTGCCTTGTGGCCTAAATTTCCGCACCTGATGCAGTTATGCAGGTTATGTAAGTGTGTGCGTGTATATATGTGTGTATGTATAAGCATACAGCTTTTTGGTTGTGCGTTTGTGGCCCTTATACATGCATATACATACACGCGTGTACGTACATACATATTTAAATGCATTAAATTCATTTACATATAAACCCAGTCCCGAAAGCTTACAACAACCACATTAGTGCTAGTCTGATCAGCTGTTTAGTTTATTCAACCTTTGCGCAGGCGGTGTACCAATTACAGTCGCGGCCAAAATAAAGTGCCCGCTTTATTTTGCTTGATTTTTTAACGTAATAAATAAATATTTTGAAACAATTCAATAAATTCCAAGTAATATTCATTACATTGTTAACGTAAAAATAAACTTAAATTTAATAAAGATGTTAATTTGAATATTTTTAATAAGGAGTTGTTGCCAATATAAAGTTTCATTCGCAAGTAATTAAATAATAATAGTTAAGCATGAATATTTGAAGAAAATAAAAATTAAAACATAATGATTGGATAAAGAGTTTAGTTTTCCTGATGGCACGGTAATTTAATAATGTAGGTTAAGTTTACATGGGATATTCAAACATAAGCTCCGCGCTGAATATCATGGTTGGGTAGGGTAAAGACCGCGAGTGTCAGACGTCACCTTAGATTAATTTCGCTTTCGGTTTACCGAATAGCCAGTTAGAGGTCTTATAATTAAAAATATTGTGTGCATTGCGATTCTTGGAGCCCATTATGTGAGGCGAGTCACGCAAGCAATTTATGAGATTTTTTTTTTGAAGAATAAGTTCATTGTTTGTAATGCTTGCTTTACAAAACCCTTTGCGATTAGATGGAGTTTTTATATTTTGTAGTTTTGAGAGTCAGGTTTGTTGACGTTGCTGAGACAGATAGTCTAGCTTCCGCTTACATTGATGCTTAAGAATTTTGTTAGTTTTTTTAGTTCTACGATTTTTGGTGGTTCTGTTTTGAATACCTTCCGAGAAAATAAATAAATTTGAAAAATAAATACAAATCGAAAGTTAGCAATTTTTACATCAGCTAACAAATTAATCCCACTTTTGCAGAATGCTCGTTTGCCTTCGTTAGATTTTTGGTCAGGAATGTTAGCAGTTAGTTTTTTGCATGAAATACTGCCATAAACAATTACAGAATATTGATGTTATAGCCGTGGGAGCATACCAATACTGATTGTCCCTTTGTCAAATAGTTTTTGTATGACTAAGTTAAAACATTTTACCCAAATTTCATAACAATTTGATTGAGTACCGTTTGTTTAATTTTTTGGAAATGTAACAATGTTGTTGTCTGGAACTCGTGTTGAGGTGACAAACACCTACACTTGCCGAACAACAGAATTACCGAAGGAAAGAAACTGAATTATTTAGAACCTTTCTGATAGCTTCAATAGCCCAAACAAATAAAGCAATAGTATATTTCTTAAAAATTTAGTGCCGTTATTATTTAGTAGTTGTGTTGACATACATTGTTATTTACCACCATATGCCGAATTCAGGAAAAATTTAGTAATCATGCTAGTTTCAAAAAGCCCTATTAAGAGACTAAGGCCGTTAGCACCTTCAGCTAGTACGGCAAACAAATGCGCTATATGTGATCAAGTGATGGATAATACTCGTTCATGTTTTTCTCTCGCATGTAGACATGTATTTCATAAGCCCTGCCTTGAAGATTGGATGGAATCCAATAACCGTTGCTATGATTGCAGCGAGCCGATCAATCTGATCGATCTTAATTTAGTAGTAGGTAACTGTTCGCCACCAAGACCACAGTTAGCCGCACCTAGTGCAACTCAGGTTGCCCAGGCCCCAGCTCGAGCTATGACTCGTAACTTAACAAAGGCTTTAGAGCAAGCTCAAGCCCCAAGTACGTCACATCAAGAGCCCCGTTCTTTGAATCAAAGTGCTGCAGCATCATCATCCAACGCTGATAGCTAAAGTAATAATCAGCAAGAAGCACCTCCAGCTAGATCTACCCAGAATAGACCAAGAGGCCGGCAGAGACGTTCAAACACTGTCCGCCGACCGCAGGATATTGATTATTCAATAGTCCAACATATGATCGAACAAACTGTAGCCCGTCTTGTATCCTTTCTAAGCATTGGTAATCCCACTATTCCAGTGCAATCGGAAGTAATATCGGTACCAATGCGCGAGACACCGTTCGCTTTGACATCTTCACTCTACACTCGAAAAACTGCCAACGTTATGCAAAAATGGAACATTTGTTTTGATGGTTCTACCGACGGATTAGGAGTAGAGGAATTTATTTATAGAGTAAAGTCCCTAACGGATGAGACTTTGGATAGTGATTTTGCAGCTACTTATGTGCAAGCATATGCAGGTACTGTTTATCGGTAAGGCCCGAGATTGGTATTGGAGGTACCATAAGCAAGTAAATCGAAGTCTGAGATTTGTGCCGCCCTTCGTCAGCACTATAAAGACTATCGCTCAGATTTTATGAGTATGGAGTTGATTCGATCTCGCAAACAAAAGCTTGGCGAGCCGTTTTCAGTCTTTTATGAGAGCGTAGCTTTCATGATTGATAAGTCTTCGTGTAAAATTTCAGAAGACAAGCGTATCGAAATTTTAAGAAATAATTTGTTGCCCGATACGCGTCAAAAGCTTTTATACCAGCTTGTTCATTCTCTTGGCCACTTACGTCGGTTAGTACAGATGAGTGAAAATTTAGTATTTGAGCTCAGCGGTCACACTGACAATGTTAGCAAGGCGAATCCCAGTGCTCCGCGTAGACATGTATATTCTCTTGAAAATGGAGAAGAATATGCAACAACGGATGACCCTCAAGTAGATTCCGAACTTGCTGCGCTTCGAATTTCTCACGCTCAGAGAAAGTGTTGGAATTGCGATGAGCTTGGTCATTTTTGGGAAAACTGTTTAGCAGTCCGTCGTATTTTTTGCTATGGATGTGGCACCCCAGAGGTGTATAAGCCACAGTGCAAAAATTGCCAAAACAAACTGTCGGAAAACCGCCGACAGGGGGTACCCAACAACCAACGGTCACCCCCACAAAACTAATCACTGATATTGTTACCCCACATTATAGTAGTGCCCCGATGCCTGTTGAGCAAACTTGGTTGCCTACAGCACAGGCCTCTGTAGTTGATGCCGTTCCGCTTTATCAGCAATCCTACGAGGATCGCCTTTAAAATTATCTTGTAGTCAAGAATCGTATTTTTAATAATTCGTCTTTAAGGTCTACCAAGCGTATAGCCCGCTTAAAAACACATTATGGAAAACTCAAAAATTATTAGTTTGTACTATTTTTAATAACAGTAAGGATTTACGCAGTTATGCAGAAGTTTCGTTCTTAGGGTTCACAGAACTTGGTCTGTTGGACACTGGAGCAAAAATTAGTTGTATAGGTTCAGTTCTTGCCGCTGAAGATTTCTCGAAATTTGCCCAGTTTAAGCCTTTAAAGTCTCAAGTAAATACAGCTGGTGGAGAAAAGCAAGAAATTATTGGAGTTTTAGAAATAGATATCACGTATAACAGCGTCACGAAGCCGCTTAAGCTTTATATAATACCGTCAATAAAGCAAAAACTTATTTTAGGCCATGATTTTTGGAGAATATTTGAATTAGCACCTAATATTATTAGTACATTAGATTTACCCCCCGAAAGTTAAAATTTGTTAAGTGAAAACGCATATCCCTTAAGCCCGCAGCAGCTACAACAACTTGCTGTTGTACAAGCATTATTTCCAGATGCTGCTGAAAAACTTGGACGCACCTCGTTGATCGAACATCACATTTATGTCGGAAACGCAAAGCCCGTCAAACAGCGCTTTTATCCAGTTAGCCCTGCTGTGGAGAAGTTGCTCTATGACGAAATCGATCGTATGATACAGCTTGAGGTTATCGAACCTTCAGTCAGCCCTTATAGTTCGCCCATGCGACTCGTAGTTAAGCCCAATAAAGTTCGCCTTTGTCTAGACGCACGAAAGCTTAACAATGCTACAAAAATAGATGCTTATCCTTTACCCAGCATCGATGGTATTTTCGCTAGATTACCACGAGCAAACATGATCACTAAGCTCGATTTAAAAGATGCTTATTGGCAAATTCAGCTAAGCCCCGAATCTAGACCTTGTAAGAACCAGAGGCTCGCCAGGACCACTTTTGGTTTCCTTGTCACCGCAAGGATTCCACCAATAGCTCTCCTACTCTCAGGCTCTGCGTTCGCTGCACCTGTCTTACGCCAGGCTAGCTATTTTCGACACTTGGTTTTAGTTTTGATTTTAACCTTTGCTTAATTCAACACTACACAAGGTTTTTGCTAGGTTAAGTTCACACAAGTTATATTATATTTAAGACCCTCTAGAAATCCTTATTTCTAGGCGAGTCCTTGCTCAGACTGATACTTAGATATTGTCCTAGTAATTCACAAAACGCGCGTTGCTTTGTGATTCTCGACTTTCGCACTTCGTAGTTAAATAACGCGTCGCTCGTGTACTCTTTTTCCCACTGTCCCGCGTTGTCGCAGACGGCTCCTTTTTATATGTTCCCGCTGCCTCGCTGGACCGGGGCCTGTCAGTGCCGTCAATGTCATATCAAGGGCAAAGGTGGCGTGATCGTTCCAGAAACGTCTGCCTAGCAACAACGGTTCTTCGCTGTTGCTGATCACGTCTGCCGTTGGTATGACGTTGCCCACTTTACTCCGACAGCGCACCGCTCACACACCAACGGCGCTTTGCCCGACATTACGGTACGTGTTTTTATGACCTCTAGCCGTCAAACACGTACCTTAGCGCTGAAATCCTGTGCCAGAGCGAGACAGCAAGCGAATTCGCCGCAACTCAGGTCCGGTTGCGGTAATTCAAACCATGAGCATTTGTGAGGCGCTATCATTTATTATGGCTCCTCACAACCTTTAACCGCATTCACTGTACCCGGCCGTCCGCTTTATCAGTTTAAAGTTATGCCATTTGGTCTGTGTAATGCCCCGTCAACCATGTGTCGCCTCATGGAGGAAATTATTCCGCCCGATCTTAGAAATTGCGTCTTTGGTTATTTAGATGATCTATGTATAGTGTCCGAAGATTTTCTGTCCCACTTGTCCGTATTAGTTCGACTGGCCGAACAATTTCGTAAAGCTAATCTTACGCTAAACGTAGCCAAAAGCCAATTTTGGTGGAATTTTTACGGATCCCTCAACAGATATCCTGTATAGTTAATTGGCCAGCTCCAAAGAATTTAAAACAAGTCCGAGGATTTTTAGGAGTATGTGGTTGGTATCGTCGTTTTATTAATAACTTCGCCGATCTTACTTGTCCAATTACCGACACATTATCCACAAAACATAAATTTGAGTGGACAACAGAAGCCCAGTTGGCTGTGGATTATTTAAAAAGTGTATTAACCTCAGCCCCAATTTTGACAAACCCGGATTTTACAAAGAAATTTTATTTGCACTGCGATGCTAGCGACTATGGCATTGGAGCTGTGCTAGTGCAATTATCTGAAGACCAGGAAGAAAAACCAATTGCCTTTATGTCCAAAAAGTTAAGTCGCGCTCAACGTAACTATAGCGTTACGGAACGTGAATGCCTTGCAGTTATTCTAGCTATCGAGAAATTCCGTTGTTATTTAGAGTTGCAAGAGTTCGAAGTGGTAACGGATCACTTCAGCTTAGTCTGGCTGATGCGGCAACAAAACGTATCAGGTCGTTTAGCCCGTTGGATTTTCCGTTTGCAGCAGTATAAGTTCAGTATATCCCATCGTAAAGGTTAAGAACATATCGTTCCAGATGCGCTTTCTAGGCTTAGCGAAAGTGAAATTGCCGAACTAGATATGAATCCCGTGATAGATTTAGAATCGCAAGCTTTTCTTGAAGACTCGTATAATGTTTTAAAAAATAAGTTCACGCAAAACCAGGACCGATTTCCGGATATTAAAGTGGTTGACCAGTTTTTGTATATTCGAACTGAACATTCTATTGGTAATCCTGTAGACGACCAAAAAACTTGGAAATTTTGGGTCCCTGCGAGCCTGAGAAAAGACGTACTTAAGCAAGCACATGATAGTATCACTTCTGCTCACGCAGGAATGCATAAGACTATTGGAAAAATTCGTCGCCACCTCTTTTGGCCTGGCCTGGCAAAAGACGTGCGAGATTATGTCCGCTCTTGTGACACTTGCAAAGAGAGCAAAGCGCCCAACTATACGCTTCGTCCTCCCATGGGAGATCACAGTACGACTTGTAGACCTTTTCAAAGGCTCTACATAGATCTGCTTGGTCCTTACCCCAGAAGTAAAAGTGGTCATGTAGGTCTATTAATTGTTTTAGATCACTTCAGTAAGTATCACTGGCTACAGCCACTTAAAAAGTGTACTTCTAAAGCTGTACAAGAGTTTTTATTAAAACAGATTTTTCATAGTTTTGGTGTACCCGAAACGATTGTCAGTGACAATGGTAGCCAATTTAAAGCACATGATTTTAATGCTTTCCTTACTGAGCTTGGCATTAATCATGTATATACTGTCTTGTGTTCGCCACAAAGCAATGCCGCTGAGCGTGTGAATCGTTCTCTGTTAGCAGCTGTTAGAGCCTATTTAAAACATGACCAGACCGAGTGGGATTTACATCTCACAAGCATATCATGTTCACTCCGTTCAGCTCTGCACCAATCAATAGGTTTTTCCCCATACCGAGCCCTATTTGGTCTGGATATGATAACCCATGGGTCAGATTATAAATTGTTCAGAGAATTGTCCCTACTTCATGAACCTGTTTTGCCTATTTCGCGCTCAGATAATTTAGCTTTGCTTCGTAAAGACATTCAAGCAAATATTCGTCAAGCGTACGAACGCAACAAGACGCAATATAATCTTCGCAGCAAGCCAGTGTCGTTTAAAAAAGGTCAAGAAGTCTACCGTCGTAATTTTGCTCAAAGCAAGTTTACCCACAACTACAATGCTAAACTTGGTTCTGCATTTGTCAAATGTAGAGTTGGGAAAAAGATTGGTAATTGTTATTACCAATTGCAAGACTTGCAAGGCAAAAATGTTGGCACATATCATGCCAAGGACATCCGTAGCTAATGCCCGCTAATATTTCCGTCTTACGGTGTCATATTATCGGGTGGTGTAATGGTCGCTGCCGAGAATTTCAAGTTTTGTTTATTTTACCCTTTTATCGTAATTCTGGTTTACGATAAAAACATTTGGTGTTGCTAGGTTTGTGAAAAGCATAAGCAAACATGCTGCGAAGCTTTTGCTCTCAACATTCTGTCTGCGTGCACAACAATGTTGCTGGCCTTGCGTTAAACTGTCACGATAAGCGCAGCATAATTATGCATGCTTCAGACAGTAAAAAGCTTAGAATCAACATTAAAGCTTGGTTTCTATATATCGCGAGTGCAACATAATTAAGCCGCACTCAGAAATTCTGTAACGCAATCCACCTCAGCGTTCAAGCTTTTTTTTCATGACGCGTTTGCCTATCAAAGTGCCACGTTGTCTAATCTCTGCCTCTTTTGCTGATCGGTTTTATATAAAGTTAATCTCCACGTCCGTTAGCGCCGCATGCTACACGTGTCGAGAATTTAATCGGGCGCACTACGCAAAGTCGAAAAAGGTTATGAAAGTTGTATTAAAACTAGATTATATAGCTATTTGTGCAAAATAATAGCTTAAACGCAGATTGCGTCGGGGTCATATATATATGCCCAAACAATTTAATACAAACCCAAACCAACGCAACGAATGTGCCACGCCCACCCAGTTTTCTAATCTGGACGCATCGACCTCTACCGATCCGGCAAAGAGCTTGCCTTTAACTTTTTTGTGCAGAGCACAAAATAAGGTATGCGCTGCAGTAAATATTTTTGTGTTTACAAAAATCGCTAATTAGAGTATTTTGAATTTAGATCACTGGTTGACTTAAGTCCCAGCAACTCTAAAGCCCACATCAATAGATTTCGCCTTACATACGGCCGCCCTATCTTGGTGGGGGCCAACAAAAATTTTGAAGCCCCAAAAGAAGATAAACGCAACAAAATCAACACGCCAGAAAGTTTCGGATTCTTTTTGTTTCTTCCCTCGCTAACCTCTGTCGCAGATGATCATGTGCGCGAAAGCTTAGTTGCGCTTTTTCTTTAGTTGTCTTGGACCGCTGTCCAAACGCAGTTTCAATCGTCCGACCCTAACCTACGCGGATTTTTTTTTATAGTTTAATTAGGTTTAAATATTCTGAAAATTGTTAATTTGACTGCAAAAATGCAGCAATAGTTAAATTTTGTAAATTAAGTCCAAAAAAAAAAGTTGCAAAGTTTTTTTTTAACTGCAGATCGGCAGCTATAACTAGTGTTGGTGTAAAATTGGCAAAAGCTCAAATTGCTAACTTTCAAAGCTCTCTGTCCCCCCTTTTTTTTGAAAATAATATAATCAATATAAAATAATCCGAAACCATTAAATAGACAATAATATTTAAAATTTAAACAAGAACATTAACACTACGATACAACAACAATAAAAAACAAGTGGAAACGTTGCAGTCAGACGCAACCGACTGCGATATACTCAATACCAGTATTAAAACCGGTAAAAAGAGGCCTGATTGCAAAGGGGTACGGATGCAGCCGGCGTGTACGCTGCATCAAAGATTGTCTGATACAGATGGGGATGCCACCAGCTATCTTCCTGCCAAATTTGGTGGCTCTAGCTCAAAGTTTGTTAAGTGAAGGGGAAGGGGGCTGGGGGCATTTTGGGTGGGCGTGGCATCCAAAACTTTGATGCAGATCTTTGTGGAATGCCAATTGCAATATTCCTACCAAATTTGGTGACTCTAGCTCAAAGTTTTTAAAAGTTGGGGAAGGGGGGGCTTGGGGTAAGCGTGGCTCCAAGATATCTTTGGGGGTCACTACCAGTTATCTTCCTACCAAGTTTGGAGACTCTAGCTCAAACACTATGAAAGATACACGCATTCCCGCTTTTAACGAAAAGTTGGGTCGGCTGAGGTGGGCAAGGGCGGGATGGGTGGGTGCGGCATCCAAAATTAGTATGCAGTTTTTTGAGGATCGTCATCACCTATCTTGGCGTAAAATTTGGTGGCTCTAGCTCAAAAACTGAAGTAGATATAGGCGTTTCTGATTTCAAACTACGGGGGGACTGGGGGCGGAATGGGAGGGCGTGGCTCCAAAATTTTTGATGCAATTTTTTCGGGGATGACAGTAGCTATCTTGCTACCAAATTTGGTAGCTCTAACTGTAAGGGTGTGCGGAAACGGTGGATTTATCGATTTTGAGTTATCGAATTTATCGATTTGCCAGCCTCCCAGTTATCGTATAACCCCAATCTTGACACTTTATCTGTCCCGGCCATAGGTAAAGACATTTGCAAAGTTTCAAGTCTCTAGCTTGAAGGGTGTGGAAAAAAGTTGCGTTCATACAGACGGACAGACGGACAGACACCATGACGGACATTGCACAAACCCAATATACTCTTTACCTTCTGTATCGAGTATAATCATCTGCATCGCTGAAAGGCCTTTCAACGAGGAGAGATTCATGTAAGTGGAAAATTAAATATATTGTTTATTAATGGTTCAAATGTGCATGTGTTTTCAATACTTATATTAATCCTTCTGATTAATAAATCAAAAGACTAAAGTTAATTTGTTATGTGCTTTTGCATAACTTTGCGTCGGCGCATTATTTAGGTTATGTAAGTGTGTGCGTGTATATATGTGTGTATGTATAAGCATACAGCTTTTTGGTTGTGCGTTTGTGGCCCTTATACATGCATATACATACACGCGTGTACGTACATACATATTTAAATGCATTAAATTCATTTACATATAAACCCAGTCCCGAAAGCTTACAACAACCACATTAGTGCTAGTCTGATCAGCTGTTTAGTTTATTCAACCTTTGCGCAGGCGGTGTACCAATACTCGGCCAAAATAAAGTGCCCGCTTTATTTTGCTTGATTTTTTTAACGTAATAAATAAATATTTTGAAACAATTCAATAAATTCCAAGTAATATTCATTACATTGTTAACGTAAAAATAAACTTAAATTTAATAAAGATGTTAATTTGTATATTTTTAATAAGGAGTTGTTGCCAATATTAAGTTTCATTCGCAAGTAATTAAATAATAAAAGTTAAGCATGAATATTTGAAGAAAATAAAAATTAAAACATAATGATTGGATAAAGAGTTTAGTTTTCCTGATGGCATGGTAATTTAATAATGTAGGTTAAGTTTACATGGGATATTCAAACATAAGCTCCGCGCTGAATATCATGGTTGGGTAGGGTAAAGACCGCGAGTGTCAGACGTCACCTTAGACCTCGCTTTTCAGCTACCAATAATAACCGCCTTTTTTAGTAATTCTTTTAGTAATTCTTTCAGTCAATTTTCGGTTTACCGAATAGCCAGTTAGAGGTCTTATAATTAAAAATATTGTGTGCATTGCGAATGTTGGTCTGGCAAAACCCACTCCCATTCTCTCCGATGAGCACGGTCAAGGAGACCTCGACCGCCAGTATTCAAGATTGCAGAGCAGAGCCGAGCAGAGCAGAGCTGAGCAGTACATTTGATACTGCCTTCAGTAAAGATATGCCAGCTACCGACATCGTCGCTTGTTTGGACTGGCTTTGATAGCTCCAGTCACTGCACAGTCGATACATGTGGCGGTGTGTCCGATGGGCTAAGTATACTATTTAAGCAATTTTTCTAAATGTTCGTAGTTGTATTGCCTTGCCAGTTTCAGGTCTCTGTGCATTGTAGTGTTCCGTTTAAACCCCCAGCAACCGCTGATTATTCTCGCTGCCCTATTCTGGTCGACCTGGAATCTGTGAATTTGGCTCTCGCAGGCGTACCTTGGCTCTCTCCCGTACCTTCAGATTGGTGCTATAAATACTTGTAAATTGTTACTTTGTTGGAGAGTGCCAATTTACTGTGTGAGCAGAGTAGCCAATAATATTTTCTCACCCTAGCACGTATGCGCGTTCTAATGCCAGTCACATGCTTAATGAAGGTGAGCCTGCGATGCAGGGTCACTCCAAGATACTTAGCTACGTTCAACTGTGGTACAGTGGCCACCTCAACAGACACGGCTGGTGGCGCTCTCTGGTGTAGCAAACGTTGGTTGATTTGTCGCTATTGATGCCGATGTTCCAGCACCTTGCCCATTCCGCAAACTTAATGGCTTAGTCCTGAATGCCATAGGCTGCATCTTTTTCGCATCGGGACCTATAGGTGATGTACACGTCGTCGGCAAAAGTGGCTAGCATTCATGTCGCGTACAGGCTTTCATCAGGTTGCGGCATGTCGTGGATATACAGGCAGTAAAGCAGGGAGCCGAGGACACTTCCCTGTGGTACTCCAGCTGCCACATTGTGCTCGGTAGAGAATGCCGAGTGAAATCGGACCGCGAATCGTTTTCCCTCAAGATACGACCTTAGTAGGACGAAATATGGCGCCGGCGGCGTATGCTTGATTTTTAGTAAAATTCCGGTGGGCCAAACTCGATCAAACTCTTCCCGGATATCCAGAAGATGGTCGTTGCAATACCGAGGTAGTGTTTACTTTTGCTAAATTTACTTAACGTTTTTTTTAGAAAAAAAATTATGATGTTGCCTGAAATAGTTGTCAGAATCAGAATATGCTAGCACTCCTAGTTCTATATTTAGTTACTATAGGGCAGTGGTGTCCAAAATGCGAAAAGTCACACGCGTGGTGAAAAAATAATTCTGCAGGCGTCGCGTTTAATTTAGAGAGAGAATATGTGTTCTATAAATAAGGTTGTTTTCTTTGGGTGTTCGGCTGCATTTTTGCTTGTGTTTTAGGTAAAACGTTCGTTCTTGTTTGTTTCGAATTTTTTTTCTATAGGGTTATTTTGCTTCGCTATTGCTTCGCTAACTCAAAAAACTCGCGCTACGGTGTACTAGTATATAGTATTGAACAACACAATTATTGGATCCCCCACTTTGTAAGACACCTATATCTCAACCGGGAGCTTTTAAGTCATTTTTGGCATAACAGCTTGGAGCCGTATACAGTGACTACATACCAAAATTTATTGAAATATTCCCCTTTCACTTCTTCATGGTTTGCGTTGAAAGTATATGCTGCAAGTACAAAAGAAAATTTGTTAAATTATATTTTTGATGAAACATTCATTAAGTCTTTTAGCATTTCTTTTCGTCAAATTTGCCATAATTCTAATCATTACACACCGCCCTGCTCTCGCAGGATACCGAATCGCTCATCTTGGACCAGAATTATTTGGTTTTTGAAGAATATACACCACCACATTCCTTGTGGTTCCTCCTGGAGCAAATATTATTAAATTTTGAGGACAGCTGCTGTTGCGATGTTATGCTTCAATTTGCAGTCTTGTGCCGATGCATAGCTTTGGAAGCTTCAAATTTCGCAGCAACATGACGCAACCAATCACAAATCTGATTCGTGTTTAGGTGGTCCAAATCACCCTAAAAAATAAATATGGATGTTTTTGCGTCACTATTAGAGTTTTAACAGTTAGAGGGTTGATGCAGGCTTGGATTTCGTCAGCTTGTGTTCCTCTTGGTATCACCGGTAGTGTTTGACGAAAATCTCCTACGAACAGGACTGTAATTTTTCCCAGGAGGAAATCGTTTTCCCTTATGTCCTTAAGAGTTCTATTTAACGCTTCAAAACTACTTTTATGAGCCAAGAGACATTTGGCTTGCTGGAGGCCTGGTTTTCTTGCTCAGCTTGTTTTGCGCCAAAGTCTTGCTTCGTTCTTTAGTGGCTGCTGTATTGCGCCTCTCCCGATTAAACAGTACGGCTCGGGCCCTATGAGCAGTGTTTCACTCTCAATCGTGTTTGCTTGTTTGCCTCTTTGTTCCCTTCTATATTTATTTGAGCCGGGATTCATCTAAAAGCTATTGTGAGATCCCAGAATGTCTAACTTAGATCGCACCTCGTGAACAACATTTAACATAGCTTTAAAATTAAAATTCTAGGAATCAGTGTGCAACATATTATAATTAAATTATGTACTTACTTTTATTAATCATTCTTTACATAAATTTCAACAAATTAGAGAAAACATAAGACTCAATACATAAAATTTTGATTGATATTATGCAAGACGTACTTAAATCTTATCTATTTTTAAATTAAGTGCATCATATTTTATTTATGATTCAATAAAACCATATTTAATTGTAACACTCTTAATACGCAGGATAAGTGAGATCCGTACCTAAATTATAAAGCTGACATTTTTTCTGCCCGAATCATTTTCTATTATTGACATGCTAGCTAAGAGCAGCTGACATTAAAATGAAATCAAAATTAATTTAAATTAAATTAAAAATAGTTAAATAATTAATTAATTAATATAGAATTATATAAAAATCTGAAAATAAAGTTTGGTAAAAAAAATAACTAAAAAGTTAACGTTAAGGCTCTGGGGAAAAACCCAGAAAAAACCCAATCAGATCAGCGTTAGATTAGTAGTTAGTGGTTACGATTAGATAAAGCAAAAATTATCGATCTTTTAAGTACTGGAATTGAGGCCTCAAGGGAGACAAGAGAATAAAGTTTGTTATAGTCAGAACATAAAACACGAAATGGTTCATGAGTTAAATAGTTGCTCGAGCAACGATCAAGGGTAAGGGGTACAAAGTTACGTGAAGCTCTAATTGGGACATTTAATTTAATTCGACTCAAAAGAACTGATGAGTCGATTTCACCGTTAAGTAGGTTAGTAATAATAAACACTCCATGCATAGTTCTGAGGTCTAACAGGGAGGGAAGATTAATCAAAAGGAGTCTACTTGAATACGGGGGTAAGTCTAGTCCCGGAACCCAGTTAAAACATCTAAGGGCCAATAGAAGAAATTTCTTTTGAACAGATTCAATTCTATCCTGGTGAATCGAGTATTGTGGGGACCACACACAAGATCCATACTCCAGGATGGGACGTTGTAGGGATGTATAAAGCGTTTAAGTGGTGGAGGGATCGTTAAACTCTTTCGACCACCGCTTGATGAAGCCAATGACATTAATGGCCTTATTGACCATGGACGAAATATGAGAGTCAAAATTTAATTTAGGATCAAGAATAATGCCTAAATCTTTAATTTCCAACACGCGGTCAAGTGGTGAAGCATCAAGCAAGTAGTGAGCAGTATGAGGGGTACTTCTACAAAAAGACATGACTTTACATTTTGAACAATTTAAGGCCGACAATGCACCCAAATCCAGCTGTAGCAAGAAGCATCATTGTAGGTTAAGCATAGTTTTACATCATCAGCAAACATATATACATAAGAGTTAGTAATAACAGCTGGGAGATCGTTAATTAACAAATTAAATAGCAAAGGACCAAGGCGACTACTCTGGGGAACACCAGAGGTAACATAAATAGGTTTAGAAACAAACGATTTAATAACAACATTTTGTGTATGACCACACAAGTACTCCGAAAGCCACAATAAGAGTTTTGGTGGAAATCCAATAATATTTAATTTTTGAAGCAACAGAGAACGACTAACAGAATCAAATGCCTTACTAAAATCGGTGTACACAACGTCAGTTTGCATTTTTTCTTGAAACCCTTTGATAACAAGCGAAGTGAATTCAAGAAGGTTAGTGGTAGTAAATCTACGCCTAACAAAACCGTGTTGATAGGGTGATATAAGTAATTGAACTACATAAGTGTTGCAATTGGGAACATATAATTTTTTCGAAGACTTTAGGGATGGCAGACAACTTGGATATGCCTGTATAATTTTTAACGTTAGACTTAGAAGAATTTTTATGGAGTGGAATAATAAAGGATCCCTTCCATATATCAGGAAACACAGATGAGTTAAACAATTTATGTAAGGGTTTACAAAGTGAATCCGTATATAGACTCGTTGAGTATACTGATTGAAAATACTCAGCAAATAGATCGGCCACTGCCTGATCAGAACTTGCTTTCGTATTATCGAGGTAAACTGACGAAGGCAAGCATGAAGATTTACGTTTTGAGTTAACAAATTTATAAAACTGTTTAGGATCACGAGAAAAGTTTAATTTACAACGATTAAGATAATTATTATAACAAGATGTGTTAACAGAAAGAAAATTAGATTTTTCTATTAAATACGAAGATAAATCTAAAGTTGTTCCCGATTTGTTAAATTTTTTATAAGATTTTGTCTTCGCGTTTTTCAATTTCGATAGTTCCCTCGTAAACCAAGGTGGCTTATTATCACTTGAAGAAGAAGTGAGAGGAACACAGATATCCAAAAGCGAATTCAAGGTCCTATAAAATATGAAAATAGCAGATTCTATATTACTACAAGAATAAAGGTGAAACCAATTAGTATGTTGAAGAAGATAATTTAATTTAGTAAAGTTAGTTTTACGAAAACAACGGGTTTTTAAAGAACTTATAGATGGTGGATAAGAGTTAAGAATTTCAAAGGATAATTCTAATGTTGGATGGTAGGTATCTTCCGGAAGCACCAGAGGGGGTACTCTACAAACATTACTAGAATCCGTATCGGACACAAATATTAAATCCAACATTCTACCACTACAGTTTTGCACCCTGTTAACTTGCGATAGGCCTAACTCCAGTCATCCACAGACCATACAACATGCGGCAGATTAAAATCACCAACCACTATCAGATTATCCATATCTGTCAACAATGACGAAACAAGTTGCAGGGCACTCAAATGGGATGAGTAAATGTTAATATCAGAATGAGGAGGAATATAAGAACAAGTAACATAAAGTGAACGGCCACTAAGTAATATTTTAACACATATAAACTCTAAGTCCGGAAAATCATGAAAATGAATCTGTTCAGAGGAAAAACAAGAGTCAACAGCAATGAGAACGCCGCCCCCCTTGCGGGAGGCGCGATCGCATCTGTACAAGTTGGTTTTAGAAGGGAAAACGGAATAACGGCTCGTACAATGTGTCCAGTACGGTACGGGAGCTGTACTGTCATCTGCGTATGGTCCTTAATAATATGAAATTAAAATTATAAAAATTAAAAATTACTTACGTTCTCATTTCGGACATATCGTTCAAAAAGTCATACAAAGCAAACTCCCTCCCAATCAGAGATGCCAACCCTCCGACTTTTTACGTAGATCTCCGTATTTTAAAGGAGATCTACGTGTCTACGTGTAAAGAGACTAAAACTACGTACTTTTTAAAAATCATTGCAAAATACCCTAAAAACTAACATTTATGGTTAATATCAATATATGTAATATGAATTATATAAATAAAATGATAATGTTTATTGGGTTGGCAGCACTTAATTCCGTTTTCAATAGGTTGGCAGCGCTAAATTGCAAATAGATTGGCAGCGCTAACTTTGTAATTTGTGATTATTTGTGATTGAAAGTGGAGAAAAAAAGAATAAAGGTAAAAGTTAATAAAAATGGACATCGAAGATTTAACAAGTGACAGCGCATAAGATGTAGCAAATGCAACTATTTTTTGAAATAAATTTAATTAAAACTTATAATAGAAATAAGTTAATAACGGACACTTTAAAAGGTTTACTTCACACAAAAAGTATGTTAAAGGAAAACTTAGAGCCTTCTGACAACCACCTAAAATACTTTAATAAAAACATGTATACATTTTTGTAAAACTTGTACATTAATGTGTATAAACAATTTGAACAATATAATTTTCTTTTTAAAACATCAACAGAAACAATGACCTACAGACAGTTAATTTAAAATTTTATTGTTTTATTCATTTTTTTATTGTTTTTAAATTTAAAAACAGTACGTAGATCTACGTATTTCAGCAAAATTGTGCTACGGAAAAACACGTAGATTTTGGAGCCAGGCTACGTAATTTTCAAATTTTGAGTTGGCATCTCTGCTCCCAATCCCCAATTTGTGAGCCACTGAGCGCTAGGGTTCAGTGAGCGCACAGCCGCCAGCACTCCCGCTCTTTGCCCGTTTGGCATGTTGTTTTAAATGATATCTATAACTATCGCGTAGACCCGCCCATGTCGTCTTGCAATCATTTGCTGCAATGTAAATACGCATATATAATATACATATACATAATATTCAGTTATGTTGGCTATTTTGTTCAAGTTACTCAAAATCTTTTCCCAATTCGGCGCCAATTTCCTCGCACGCGCATTTTATGTTTATATTATTGAAGTGCAGATTGCTGGTTAAATCCCACAGGACTGGCCGACGCCATTTGACTTATTTCGTTGCAAAAATCATAACTTTTGACCAAATAAGATAAATGATCAATTTAAAAAACATATGATAGATAATTAATCAACCTATAAAATGAGAATGTGACAAGAATTCAAAGATTTTTAGGTGATTATTTATGGTTACGCAAAGTTAAAATTTGTGTAAAAATCAATATTTTTTTAAATTTTTGATGTTTTTTGTATTGTTTAAAAGACTTTTATGATTTAAAATGGTTAATATAATTATTGTATTGTATTATAAAATATTGCTCACAATTTCACTATTATGTGTCATAAATTGCCCAAAACTGAATGTCTTTTTTCACTTTCTTACCTCTAAAAAAGGGGCAAAAACGGGCAGATGAGACTTTTTGCATTAGATAGAGGAATAATACAAGAATTTATGTTGAAATTTTGGCCGATATAGTATGATATAGTTTTTTTTTTTTTTCCATCAAAGTTGATAAATATTGAAAAAATTGATGGTTGGTAAATATTGATTTACCTGGCCAACCGCAAAGCAAACGGTACAATTTTTTTTTTTTATTCTTTCCTTAATAAATAGATCTATAAATAGAAACCAAAATAATGACGATCCGTTCCCTAGTCTTTGAGATATTGTATCAGAAAGCCGACAAAATTACCTTAAAATTGTGATTTTTATGTAACACAAAAAAACTGACAACTTTGGGCTCTATCTTCTGAACAAATAATCCGGTTATATTAAAAATTGCAGGTTTGAAATCGTTGGAAAATTTCCTATACAGAAGGTTCATTCAATATAATTTAGAGGCACATGCAATTTTTGAATTTTGCCACCTGACTTGTTCTACGGGCGCCACTGTGCGACGCTCCGCAGCCGTCATAAGTGCAATTTTGTCACTTAGCCTGTTGACTTTGTGTTGTAAAAGTGTAAAAGTGTAAAAGTGTTAACAGTCCCAACAACAATTTGTACTAAATACAGTTTACACTTTTTGCTAGACCCCTGCCTATGACCACAAAATCGTTGTAACTTAGCAACAATTTCAGTTCTAAACAATGCTACAAAAGTGAAAAAGTGTTGCAATACAAGCAATTTTCTGGTATTTTTTTGGTGTTATTTTGTGCTTTAGGTGCTAAATCAAAACAAACAGCCGTTTATTATTATCCCGCCAACTAATAAACTTGAGTTTAAAAAAAAAAAAAATCTATTGGACTTGGGTACATTTGTTGTGTCGCTTCTGCGGCTTGCAAAAATACAAATCGCGTCATCAACAAAATCATCCCATATTTCGTCCAATGCAGAGTCGGCCAAGACATGGTCAGACCCATCTGCAATAATTTTTAGCTTATGTATTTAAATTAACACATAATGCATTTCAACCTATGTATAATATATGTACCTTCAATTTCTTCAATTTCCATTATTGCTTGCGATGCTGTCCACTTTAAGAGTGATGCTTTAACGCTTTTAAAAGGCATTTTTATTTTTTTTTTGCAAGCAAAATAAATAACAAAAATTGGAAACGAATCTAAAGCTGAAACGATAACGAACAGATTTTTGTGCAAAGTTACAAGACTTGTGTCGTTCAATTGAGTATTCACAACAGCAGTGTTGCAAAGTTACACCTTTACACTTTTACAACACAAAGTGCACAGGCTAACTGTCATTTGGAAAATTCGCATACCGACTCTTGCGTGCCGACATTTTGTTGCACTTTTTACGAGTCGTAATGAACATTTATTTACGGCCAGTAACTAACATACTGCGTACCAGGGTCTCGTTGTACTGTCAGGCGCTGTACGACACCATTCTTATACTCGATACCGAAGGTAAAGAGTATATTGGGTTTGTGCATGGTGTCTGTCCGTATGTTCGCAACTTTTATCCACACCCTTCAAGCTAGAGACTTGAAACTTTGCAAATGTCTTTATCTATGGCATAGTCAGATCAAGTTCGATTGGGGCACTACGATAACTGGGAGGCTGTCAAATCGATAAATTCGATAACTCAAAATCGATAAATCCACCTCATACGCACATCCTTACAGCTAGAACTACCAAATTTGGTATGACGACAGCTACTGAATCCCCGAAAGAATTGCATTGGATGCCACGCCCACCCATTCCGCCCCCAGCCCTCCCGCAGGTTTAAATCAGAAACGACAATAACTTCCTCAGTTTTTAAGCTAGAAATTTTGCGCCAAGATAAGTCATGTCGATCCCCAAAAAACTGCATCCACTTTGGATGCCACGCCTACCCATACCACCCTAGCAACCTCCAACCACCTCAACGCTTCGTTAAAAACGGGAATCAGTGTATCTTTCATAGTGTTTGAGCCAGAGTCTCTAATAATGGTAGGAAGATAGCTGGTAGCGACCCCCAAAGACATTTTGGAACCACGCAACATACCGCCCCCAGCCCCCTTCCACAACCTCTTACAAACTTTGAGCTAGAGTCACCAAATTTGGTAGGAAGATTGCTGGTGGCACCCCAAAAATATCTGCATCAAATTTTGGATGCCACGCCCACCCATAACGCCCCCAGCCCCCTTCCGCACCTTTAACAAATTTTGAGCTACTTTCACCAAATTTGGAAAAAAGATAACAAATTGATAAAATATAAATAACAATTTAATGCAAATGAAATTTGAACTGCATTAAAATAAAAATATATAAATTTATATCGATACCGTTGTACTCGGGAGTGCGATCCCTAACCAAGCATAAGGCGGCACAACAATGCTATTTTTTACCGCAAGATCTGACTGTTTTTAAATCGCGATTGTGGGACAAACTTTCATAGGATGATCAAAATATAGCTTCTTTCTGCGTGAGTTAACTGGTATTAGGATGACTATAATTATAGGTAAACAGCTATTTTTAGCGTTATATTTTGCCTATCTAGCTTTTTTCCCCAAAAAATTATGACAGCACTAGTACATTTTTCTTGATTTGTTTGCGCTTAGATGCAGAGAAGCAGCCGACTGAGACGGTCGAGCCGCGCAGCTCTGCTGTTAATATGAGCGCGGGAGATATGACATTTTGAAACGACATATCTCCTCGCGGCAATCATTATATTTAGTTATAACAGAGAATAATAGGTTGGAAATTCTTACCTTTTGCAATTAAGACAATATACTATCACCAATTAGAAAACAAACAAAATAGAATATTCTTTATCTCCCATGTTGAAAGTTTAGATATTTTCAATTGTAAAGACAATATTGAAAGCATAAGTTTTTGCAACTATACAAAAAATTTAATTTCAAGATGATTACACATCATGGGATCAGACTCACATTGGTTTTTTTCACATGCTTTTATTTAACTTGACTTGTTTGTCTGTTTGTTTGTCTGTCTGTTTGTCTCGGAATCTTGTAATCAAATTTTAACCAAGTTCCCGTCTAACTAGAGCTCTGAAATTTTCACCAAAGATGTGTTTCAGATGACAATATATGTTCTTAAAGCTTTTGGCACGATAAAATATGTAATATCTTGTAAAAACCACGTAAACAGTTTTCCCTTTTACTTAACTTACAAATTTGACCGTTAAAATTGACAAGTTCTGGTGGCATAGAGGGAAGACTGCCGCTTCACAGGCCGAATGTCGTGAGTTTGAATTCCGAACGAGATCTACTTTTATTTATATTTTTTTTTTTTATTATAAACTTTTTTTAAACTATCACAATAAAAGATTTTCAAATCATATTTTGGTGATGGCAACATAAAAGCATGTCTTCAAAATTTTTTTTTATGATTTACGTGTTTAATATCAAAATAAATATGTTTAACAAGATTAAATTATTTACCCTAAGCACCTATATATATTTTTATACATTTTTTTATATTTGGGAGACTAAATTTGATATCAAACAAACTGAACTGCCTATACAAATATTTGAATTATGAAAAAAAAAACAAATTTCAATATAAGAAGTATATTTTCCAAAGAGTGTGTTCCACACATCTTTAATTTTTATACTCGATACCGAAGGTAAAGAGTATATTGGGTTTGTGCAATGTCCGTCATGGTGTCTGTCCGTCTGTCCGGCCGTCCGTATGTGCGCAATTTTATTCCACATCCTAAGAGCTAGAGACTTGAAACTTTGCAAAGGTCTTTATCTATGGCATAGACAGATAAAGTGTCAAGATTGGGGTTCTACGATAACTGGGGGCTGGCAAATCGATAAATTCGATAACTCAAAATCGATAAATCCACCTAGTTACCAAATTTGGTAGGAAGAATCCCCGAAAAAATTGCATCAAAAATGTTGGTGCCACGCCCACCCATTCCGCCCCCAGCCCCCCGCAGCTCAGAAACGACTGTAACTTCCTCAGTTTGTAAAATCGAGCCACCAAATTTTGCTCCAAGATAAGTGATGACGATCCCCAAAAAACTGCATCAAAACTTTGGATGCCACCCCGCCGCCCCAACTTTTCGTTAAAAACGGAAATGCTTGTTTCTTTCATAGTGTTTGAGCTAGAGCCTCCAAATTGCGTAGGAAGATAACTGGTGGCATCCCCATCTTTATCAGACAGTTTTTGAGGCAGCTTACACCCCCGCAACCGTACTCCTTTGCAATCGGGCCTCTGTACCGGTTTAAATACTGGTATCGAGTAAATCGCAGTCGGTTGCGTCCGACTGCAACGTTTCCACTTGTTTCTTCTAATTTGTTTATTTTGTTATTGTTTTGGTTGGTATCTGGCAAATTTTTCATATTTAAAATATATCTACTTACATAAAAAAAAAAGAGTTTGTCCTGTTAAGAATGGAGGATACACAGTAGAGGTGGGCGCGGGCCGGGTTTTTTCTGTGACCCGCGGGCTTGCACAGGCCCGGAGCGGGCCCGGGCCTCAAAATTGAGTTTCGTGCGGGCTTCGTGCGGGCCCGGGCCTAAGCAAAAAGGCCCGGCCCGTAAAAGCCCGCACTCAAAAAAAAAATCAAGCCGAACGGTGTCAAATCGTAGCCTAACGGATTCATTTTCTCGTTAAGGTCGGAAATTCTTAAACTGAATCCGATGTACTTAATACAAGAACGTTTTTTTTTTATCCCAAATTCTTATTATAATAGTCGACTTTAGCTTGTTTGGATTGATTTAAGACCGTATGTCTGGCTTAAATCAATCCCAAAACAGGTTAAATTCAAGAATGGCAGATTAAATAAAAGAATACTTCGATACTCTTAAAGTAAGTTTTACGTGGTTATTTTCAAGTACTGTGTACTGTAGTATATAGAGAAAATTTCGTGATCGCTCCGCTCCTTTAAGCTAATAATAGCTAATAACTTTACCTTAAATATGCAAGAGAAATATTATAATAATCAGTTAAATTAATTTGTTAACTCTTACCGATTCCGAAAAGCCATTACCTTTGCCGCGACACGAACCTGAGACCTCACGATTACCACGCGGGCGCCTTAACCATTTCGGTGTTGCCGAACATGCTTCGTGCGCAGTTAAGTATAATCTTAATCGCGATTCGCGACACTGAATGCGTAAAGCCGATCGTCTCTCTATTGAGAGAGATTCCGTTACATTTTGTGTATGCGAGAGAGCGATTTTGTATGCATTCATTTTTTTTTGTAAAAAATAGTATTTTGTACTTATATTAAGCTTAAATCGGCTTATTTTTTGGTTATTTAGTACTTTATTCTTATATTGAGAACGATGTACTTGATTTAAGCCCATTAGCCCAGAATTCGTTCTTGAAATGTGAGCCCACTTTCGAGATTAAACTAAGCCCAAAATTCTTATTATTTTTTTTTTTCTATGCGACAAATGGCTGATTTAAATTTACTTAAAATATTAACAAAATAAAAACTTGCTTTACCAGCAAGTTCGGCAACTAGCGATTGGCTGTTTGCAACATCGGGTAATGGTATTGGATGAAAAACGCAGTAGATTAAAAATTGAAATTTGGGAAAAATTTTGTTCTTAAACAAAAATAATTATATATTTGTATAAGTTTCAGGCCGGGCCGGGCTGGGCCTCTGTGTAAAAACATCGTGCCGGGCCGGGCCTTTTCTAGAAGACTTCGTGCGGGCCCGGGCCTCAGAATGGGGAAGGGTGCTGTAGGCGTTATGGGTGGGCCTGGCTACAAAATATCTTTGGCTGTCGCTACCAGTTATGGGCGCGGCATCCAAAGTTTTGATGCAGTTTTTGGGGATCGTCATCACCTATCTTGGCGCAAATTTTGGTGGCTCCAGCTCAAAAACTGAGGAAGATATTGGCGTTTCTGATTTAAAATTTCGGGGGGGCGGAATGGGTGGGCGTGACACCAAAATTTTTTATTCAATTTTTTCGGGGATTCTTCCTACCAAATTTGGTAGTTCTAGCTGTAAGGTTGTGCGTATGAGGTGGATATATCGATTTTGAGTTATCGAATTTATCGATTTTCCAGCCCCCCAGTTATCGTAGAACCCCAATCTTAAAACTTGATCCGTCCCGGCCATAGATTAAGACATTTGAAAGTCTCTAGCTTGAAGGGTGTGGAAAAAAGTTGCGAACTTTCAGACGGACGGACGAACAGACAGACGGACAGACACCATGACGGACATTGCACAAACCCAATATACTCTTTACCTTCGGTATCGAGTATAATGACGCGTCTGATTCTCTACCTCAATGGTGGCGTGGAAAAGAGAATACTGCTTTAATATTTTGTGGAATATTTTCTAATTTATTTATTTTATAATATGTTCTGTTGCTAAAATTTTGTATGAACTATCCGCGCAGCGAAGTAAGCGGGGCACTAACTAGTAAAATATAAAATTAAAATGAACACGCCTGATTGCAAACGGTTCCGTGGGAAAAAATTTTCGGTTTCTGAGGAGCATTTGTTGGTGGAACTAGTGGAGTCGAATCAGCATATTTTAGAGTGCAAGAAGAGCGACGCCGTTACGTGGAAGCAGAAGGACGAAGCCTGGCAGAAACTTGATTTTCAGTTAATTGTTTACCTATTACTACGGCAAGCCAATTGATCTACAATCCTTGCAAGAATGATTTTGCATGTAGATTTTGTTAGCCTGAACCGCTGCAAAAATTTGGCATCATCCAGATCAATGAAATAGTTAACCCTATCCCTATAACATCTCGAGTTAAAATGTGTCTCCGTTGCATGGATATAAACAACTATGCGATGCCATTTTGCTTAAATAACAAAATAAATAAACAATTCAAGGCACAGCTGCTTGCCTTATCGATGATTCTTATCGATAATTCGTGACTTCAATGCGCTATAGTTTGTTTCTCATATACTCGTAACCGAACATTGAGAAACTCAAATTCGACAAAACTTGGAATAAGTTGACTTACCGGACATTGAAAAATTGGGCTTTAGCTGTTCAATAACAATTCTTTCTTTCTTTCTTTTCATTACGCAAAATTTTTATGACGTATTATTATTTTTATTTTATTATTTTTATTATTTTGAAGGGTGTGGAAAAAAGTTGCGAACATACAGACAGACAGACGGACAGACACCATGACGGACATTGCACAAACCCAATATACTCTTTACCTTCGGTATCGAGTATAAAGATTGCTTTGGAAAACAAAATTAACATCGAAATTGAAACATTGGACGACGGGGATATTGACAGCGACTCCAGTTCGGACAAAACCGTATTGGGACTTGGTGTATCAAACAAAGTGCAACAACCGTGCCCAAAAACCCATACAAATGAAATGGAACTAGATGCCGAACAAGATGCCGAAGTAGATTCCGTAATAAATATTGCTAAAAAGAAGACCATACTGGCGGAATTGACACAAAAATTGAGCGGGTCCAGTACCAACATTCAAGATGTTTTGCAGTGCATTGCCCCCTTCAACAGTGCAAAGAATACCGATGCAAAACAGTGGCTTATTGATTTCGAGCACACTTGCATTGCGTTTGACAACAGTGAGATGTTTAAGTTTCGTTGCGTCCGTCGATTGATGAAGCCGGGATCAGAGGGAGAATTATATCTACGCGTTGACAAATCTACAACATTTGCAGAGTTTAAAAACAACTTCCTCATGACCTTAGGCCGTGACTACTCAGTGTCCGAAATCATTGATTTGCTGAAGACAACTGTGTTTGTGCCTGGAAAGATTTCAGTCATAGGCTACATTCTTCAGATGCAAGAAATTTCGGCACGTGCGAATATTGCTGAGGAGCAAACTGTTAAATTCATCATAGATGGCCTTCAATATAATACCTCTAGTATTGCACTACTGTATCCAGCTAAGACGATAGATAATCTTAAGAATTTATCACACAGATATATCGAACTGCGCAACAAAACTTTCCGTTCATCTCAGCAGAGGATTTTATCTAGCTCGAAGACAACATTAGTAACAGGAGCGGGTGCAACTTCGACAACAACTAGTGGCAGTGACAAGGTACGCTGCTATAACTGTTCCAGCTTTGGACATTACTCTTCGTCATGCCCTGCACCTAAACGTGAGAAGAACACATGTTTCCGGTGCGGATGCTCTGAGCACAAAATACTAGATTGCCAGCAGGCGGTGGTGAAGACTACGCAGCTCGTGGCTGCGGCTAGTGAACTTCCGGGGATGAGTACATTTCTACACTGATGAAGCGCCTATATCTGATTCAAAATTTTTTTCTGCTTTGTTCGACACCGGTAGCTGTATTAACCTTATAAAATACTCAACATTGCCTTTCAAGAATATTGGAAAGAATCTGTACCCAATTGAATTTCGTGGTAGCATATGGAAAGATTGGACTAAATATTGAGTTTAATGGAATCAAAGAATTTTTAAGTTTTTATATTGTACCAGATAAATGCCTATCAACTGAATTGCTTCTGGGCAGAAAATTTCTAAGTTTATTTAATATTGTTCTAGTACCTGTAAACAAAGTTGAAAAAGTGTTACAAAATAAATTGAATAAATTGCCAACTGCTGACTTGATGAATAACTGCTCGAATTTTAAGTCGAAAAATGAAGTAAAAATTGCAAACGCTCCTGCGCTGTCCTCCGATTTTTCTATTGAGAAATATATTGCACAAGAGACAAGTATGTATTAGAAAATGTGAAGAAAATTTATACATTACTGACAGTGTATTGAATAGTGACCTTAGCGACTTTATACTAAACATTGATCCGGATAATTATAATATTGACCCAAAGTTGAATGAATGCTATCGCAATAAAATTGTTGACCTCATAAATGTAAATGTAAAATGTAAAGATTTGTTGGCTAAGGGCCACATAAGACCAAGTAACTCGCCATATATGTACATCAGCAATTGTTCTTGTAAAGAAAAAGACGGGTGAAGAACGAATGTGTGTGGATTATAGAGAGCTAAATAAAATCACTATCAGAGATGGATATCCATTGCCTCTTATCAATGATTGTCTGGAAAGAATGGAGGGTAACCACTGGTTACCACTGGTTACTAACCAGTATTTTTCGATACTTGATTTAAAATCAGGCTTTCATCATGTAAAAATTGCAGAGACTTTAGTACAATACACTTCATTTGTCACACCAGGGGGCTAGTACGAATATATAAAAATGCCATTCGGGTTAAGAAATGCACCTTCAGTGTTTCAGAGATTCATTAATTTGGTCCTGCAACCATTGATTCGGGAAAGTAGTGTTATTGTTTGTATTGATGATATTGCAATTGGTACCAAAACTGTTGAAGAGCATTTTATTGTCTTAGGTAAAGTACTTAAGCTACTTGCGGGATAAAGATTGGAAATTAAACTAAGCAAGTGCAAATTTTGCTTTACGAGTATCGAATTCTTGGGATATACAGTTTCGGGGAGTGGTATAAGCCCAAATAACGAGCATATTACTGCAATTAAACACCTTCCGATTCCAAAAAATGCTATTGATTTGAAAAAGTGCCTTGGTTTGTTCTCTTACTTTAAACCGGTGGGCACGCCACTTTGTCACAATTTTCACGCTACAGCACCGACGACGACCAAATTCGTGTTCTATTAATGTTTCATGCTTTGTGTACGTGTGATTTTTGAGTTGGCGCGGCCGGCCTTCCGCTGCCTGCGTGTGCATGGCGTCGCCCGCTTTAAACGTTTTATTCCAGGGTATTCCAGTACAGTGAGACCATTGAATGGTTTGATTAAAGTGGATGCAAAATATGATGAATGAGAAGTGTTGTGCTATTTTTGAATATTTACGGGAGAAACTTGTATCTGTTCCAATTTTAGATTTATATAATATGGAAAGAGAAACAGAATTACATTGCGACGCTAGCTCCGATGGATTTGGAGGTATCCTTATGCAAAAACAATCCGACAACAGATTTCATCCGGTTTGTTACTTTTCGCAATCAACAACAAAATCAAAAAGAGGATATCACAGTTTTGAGTTAGAAACCTTAGCCACAATATACTCATTAAATAAATTTAGAATTTATTTGGAAGGAATACCATTTAAGATAATCACTGACTGTAACTCTTTGGCATTGACATTGAATAGAAAGAGCATTAATGCACGAATAGCAAGGTGGGCTGTAGAACTTGAAAATTACAACTATACTTTTGTACATCGAAGCGGAAAATATATGACACACGTTGATGCCCTAAGTAGATATACTACACCATTACTTGAAAAATTTAAGTATGAGCCCAAAGTAACAATAACAGAATATGATGATAAGAATCAATTGATTGCCGTAATAGATAGTGATGACATTAATTATCAGCTGCAGATAACACAAAACAGAGATGAAAATATAACTAGATTGAAAGAGAAATAGGAAAATGGACTGGTTAAAAATTTTACTCTAGATGACGGCATTGTTTATAGACAAGCGGATAATAAAAGTAATTTGTTGTATGTCCCTTTAGAAATGGAAACAAATTTGATAAGAAGCGTAAATGAAAGGCTTTGTCATCTTGGAACAGAGAAGTGTGTCAGTGAAATAAAGAAACATTATTGGTTCCTCAACATGACGGCCAAGGTTGATTCCTTTATACAAAATTGTTTAAAGTGTATTACGTTTACAGTCCCTTCCCATGCCAAAAATAGAACTTTACACAACATACCGAAGAAACCAGTGCCATTTGACACCCTGCATATTGATCATTTTGGATCTATTGTTTCCAAGAAGAAACATATTTTGGTCGTTATTGACAGTTTTACTAAGTTCGTCAAATTGTTCTCGGTAAATACAACTACATAGTAGCAAAGAGGTCTGTGCATGTCTGAGTAAATATTTTAAAAACTATAGTAGACCTCGTCGAATCATAAGTGATAGAGGATCGTGTTTTAACTCTTCAGAGTTTTGTGATTTTCTGCTTGAGAACAACGTTGAACACGTAAAGGTAGCTACTGCTTCGCCTCAGGCTAATGGTTAGGTTGAAAGAGTGAATACTATTCACTGAATAGGACTTTGAAAGCCATTTTAGCAAAAATAACAGAACCTGTACAGCATAAAGTGCAAATTGCTCAACAAAGCTGAGTATGCCGTTAACAACTCTTTTCATGCTGGAACTAAAGATTTACCCTCAGTTTTATTATTTGGAGTTCAGCAGTGAGGTAGTGACAGTTGAAATTCGTAAAAAGGCGTTTAATAACATCGATGAAAGTCAAAGGAAAAGTGCTAAGCAATTTGAGAAAAGACACAAGGCTCATTTGAAGTTCGCAGTTGATGATTTTGTTGTATTAAGAAACATTGATACCACGATTGGCACACATAAAAAATTTGTCCCCAAGTACAAAGGTCCATATTGCGTAACGAAGGTATTACCGAATGATCGTTACGTTGTTAAAGATATTGAAAATGGTCAGATCACCCAAGTTCCATATGAAGGCATAGTAGGCATGTCGGTTGCTGAAATGGGCAGATTGGCGTGATCAGTGTGGAGATTGCTCTGACTCTGAATAAATTTTTTATTATTCTTATTATTTTATTTATTTGTTTAACTAGTTTTAATTATTAATTTATTTTTAATTTATTTACCACATTTACTAATAATTTACGATTGTAATACGAAATATGTAGATCGAGGACGATCTAAGTTGTCAGGTTGACCGAGCTGTTAGGCTGTATTGGGTAATATGAGTTATGCAGCCATGGTTAGTTAATACTATTGTAATATATAATCGCCTATCGATACTATTGTATAGCTAATAACCATTTGCTCATCGATACTATTGTACAACGCGTCACTGATCGCCTATCGATACCTTGTAAATACCGATATCTACGATAGTCACGGAACGTGTATCGCGAGTCAATTGATCGACAGCATTGATAAGAGCATAATACCCAATTCACACTAGGGCACATCTAACATCTAACATCAATGATGTTACGTATAAAGTACCCGTGCCAAATTTTCTCAAAATATTTCAACATCCTCTGGAAATGTTCCTATTCCAAGTGTTTTTATTTAGTTAGTTTCGATATTTTTGATTCCACCACTAAAAATTGTCATTCACAATGAAAATGTAAACAATGTCTACGCAAATGAATGGCAATAAATAATGGCGGACAAAGAAAACGGTTAGTTAATTGAAAATTAAATTCGTTTTTTTTTTATTAATATATTTGAATTTAGTAAGGAAAAATACAGCAAACCGAACACTTTGGCCGCCCGAAAAGGAGGCAGTCCTGGTGGACTTGTGGATGGAGAGTATTGATGATTTGCGTGGCCAGCGTAAAAACACGCACGTTTACCAGGAGATGGCTGCAAAGTTGCAGGAGCTCGACAGCGGCATCGAGTGGACGGACGTGCGCGCAAAGATGGACAACTTGACGCGAAAATATAGGTAAAATGTTTAAAAGTTATTAAGAAAAAAAACAGTGAATAAAGTAAATATTTTTTCAGAAAGGAGAAAGAAATTATTGGCGCAAGTGGTGGTGCCACATCCTCATGGCCACTATTTTCAAAAATTAATGAGTTTTTGGGCACATTTGCAATCAACAACGTGCAGGAGCGGATGCTGCAGTCGACCGCAAGGGGTATAATAGAGCTCGACCCCCGATGAAATGTTGGTTATGGATGAGGCGACACCGGCAAAGCGGCAAAGACAAGCTGACAAGCAGGACGTTATTGAGCTGCTCAGGGAACGCAATGCTACCCACAAAAAAATTCAGGAATCTATAGCAACATTCACGGAAAGTAGCATTGCGTTCCAAGAACGAATGTTGCAGTTGATGGAGAAAAACACAACAACTAACAATACTAACAACAACTAACAATACTAACAACAACTCACAACTACTAACAACAACTCACAACTACTAACAATACTAACCAAGTTTAAGACTGTTTAAAGTTTATTATAATAAATAGTTAAAATTAAAAAAAAAGTTGAAAATTTGAAATTCATATTGGTATTTATTTATTTTCTTTTTTTTGTTTTTAATTGTTATTGAATGAACTTGCAATGGCTGATCTAATTTGCTCCGGAGGAGATTCGAAATCAGAGGCAAGGTTTGATTGATCCGGTTGAATTCGGCTATTAATATTCGCAGCTTCGTGCCAATTTGCATTTATTTCGCTGTTATGATTATTTAAAATATTATGCAAAATGCAGCAGCACATTATTAAACCTGCATTGTGTCTTGGGCGGCTGTCTAGCCCTTTGCCGATGCGCCGAAATCTCGCCTTTAGATGCCCAAATGCATTTTCAACAACGCGCCTGGCCTTTGACAAATGATAATTAAATGTCTTTTGCGACTCCAAGGCTGCTGTTGAAAACGCATATGGTTTCATAACCGTCCGTGAAAACTTGAAGGCTGAATCACCAATTAGAAGCAGAGGAACATTGGTGCCGCATATCACTTTTGATTTACTCTGAATTAAGGGTGACGACTCAACCATTTGTTTTAGGTCTGAGGTTCGGAATATTGTTGAATCGCTGCAGCGTCCCGGACATCCAACGTTCACGTACACAAATCTGTAACTAAGCTCAATTTCAGAATAAAAACTTTATGAAAAATATAAATATATTACCGATAATCCACACATGCAAACAATATAATAGAGTACCACCCTTTGTAGTTATAGTGGTCTGTGGCCTCTTCAGCTGCTGGCTTCACCTCTATATGGCATCCATCTTTTTAATACAAAATATAAATAATAAATAATATAAAAAACAACATTGGCTTCTCAACAACTATGTTTACCAATTGCTCCAATGCACTGCGGAAATCCAAGGGATTCAAACCCTGCGACGCATTCATCCACCATATACTCTGTCAAAAATTCTTTTGGCATATAATCGTCGGCAAATTCCGCAACAACTGCTCGGCAAAACTCATGCAGGATATTGCAAACACTATTTGGCGAAACACCAAACAGCCTTGCCACAGTACGATATTCAGCTGCACTCCCCAAAGCGTACAGAGCGATGGCTATGCGCTTTTCATATTCGATTGCATATCGGAACGGGGTGTTTTTTCTCCTCATAACTCCCAACCTCTGCACCAGCAACGAAAATGACGGCTTTTTCCACTACGAAAACTTTCTTTAAAAGAAGGCTTCATTATTTTCAGGAATATCCTTTTCCCAAAACTGTCCAAACCGCTTCTAAAAGTTTCCGATTATTTACTTTTTTATATTAATATTTATTTTCACTCACATGCGCCCAAATCCTCCGAGGCATTGCAAAGAGTGCATTAAGTTGCTCAGCTTCGATCATCATCCTTACAGGCTTCTTCCAAAAAGCCAACAAGTTCAACAAACATACTCTGCTGTTGAGTGGCTATAAATATAGCTAAGTCCTTTGTATTCATTTTTTTAAACAAATATTTGTTTCACCAAAAAAATGTATCATGTAACACGCGTCACGTTTGCAAGTAAAAAAGAAGAAGACGCTTGATGTTAGATGTTAGATGTTGGCAATGTGAACACGAATTTCACATCATCTCATCGTTCCCCGTGATGTGCCCTAATGTGAATAGCCTATAAGTAAAATCGTGATTGAATATTGAAACTCTGTTAATTTAATTTAATAAACATTAAAAAGACATTGAAACCTCCGTAATATATTAAAGGTATTTGGTAAAGTTAATGTTAATTTAATATTACAATAAAAATAGTAAAATCACCGAAAAAATATAAAATAACAAGTTTTGCAGTAACATCGCAAAAAAGTTGTTACTGTTCTGTAAATTAGTAACTTTACTGTAAAATAATGACATTATTGTAAAATAAAAAATATACTGTAAAAACTAGTACTTGTAAGAACAACAGTAATTTTTAACTATTTTTAACGGTTCGCGCGTTTTTAACCATTATTCTGGTTTATTTTTGCTGTGCTACAGTACACTTTACTTAATTTCTTACGTCAAATTTAACTGTAAATATCGGTTGATTTTTTTTTACTATTTCATCGGTTGGCGCGTTTTTAACCGCAAAATTGGTTGATTTTAACCAATTTTGTTTTCTGTGTGGCACTAAATTAAGTGGCTCAAGCTCAAAAACTGAGGAAGATAAGAAGATTTCTTTAGTTTTGGTATCATAGTATATCAAAAAAATGCGTACTAAATTGCCATAATAGGACTCTTTTCCCATGGCCCACTTACTGACTATTTTGTCCTTCCAAGCTGGCATGTTTAATTGCAGTATTTGTCGCTACAGTCGCAGCGTTGCTACTGTTTTTTCGCGTGAAATTCTCAAGAAATTAACACAATTAACACTTTAATTACAAACTTCCGTTTGCACTATTTTTTCTTTGGCAAGTTCCGCTTCTGAGCAGTGCCGCTCTGGGAAAAAGGCAAGAAGAGAAACCAAAACATCGCTGCTGTGCCCGCAGATAGTTCTTGTTTCCACAGTCTCCACAGCAGCACCGGCGTCGTTGTCGCATCGTTTTTGCTTCTAGAGTCACATATATGTATGTATGTACATGTATATGCATTGCAAATAAAAAGGAAGGACTCTGCTCTCAATGTAGGCTCTGCTTCAAATGAGAGCAATTAACACTTTAATGACACTTGCAAGTTCTGTGGCAATGCTGCTTGCAAACGTTGTCTCGAACAAAGGCACCAAAAGAAGCAAAAACAATACTTCCTTGCGGCATTGCTTACATTTTCCAGCTCTGCACTTTCGCACTGTATAGGATATTTTTTTAATTTTCTTTGATGCTTCCTATTTCTTAAACATGTGCCAACTGTTCTTAAATCGAAATTGGTCAAACTTTAAATTGTGTCTAACTGTTGTTGAATTTTTGCCTCTTGCGAAGAATTGTACCTTGCTCTTCAATTAAGTTATTTTGCGTTTTCATAGTTATTGAGAGAAAACTTTGTGGAGCTGTGCTCATATGATGATACTTTTAAACTATGCGGATGGTTTCTCGTGCCTAACAGAAAAAGCTTCTTAGGTCATGCAAATGCACTTAAATAACAGTCAACAAATCTTCAAATCTGCAAAACTAATTCAAGCTTGTTTTAAAGGTTATATTTTTAAAATTTAGCAATTAATTTGCACTAATTAAAATCAAACTTGATTGATTGTAAAAAGTCTCTCTTCTCAAGAATAAAAAAACGGCTTTGTAAAATGTACTTACTATTTAATACCACAAAGCAATGAAGTGGAAGAGTGTATACCATGATCAGTTAACATAAAGTAATAATATTACTACATATACACATACATTTTCAATTTATTCGTATAACCCCTTGATGCAATGACGTCCAGCCCGCTAACAAGACTACAAAGAAAACACGTCAATAGAAAATCCCAAAATATATACAGCGGCAAAAATTACAATATACTTTTTGTTACATGCCACAAAACAAATTTCAAATATCGTAGTGGTGGTTGATAATTGCTCGATGTAAAGCTTTTCTGAGTTTACGTGTGGCGTCTTTTAGTATTTGCTTTCCCGGTCGCGATCAATTTGACCCACCGGGCTTTATGACATTAATTTAACCAATCACAAATTAATTATGTCAGCATCTCTATTTTGCGATTTTTTCTATCTTTAATAAAGTCAGTTTTTTATTGTGTAAAGCCAACTTCTTAGAAATGTTTTAGCCATGGTAATTATTGCTTTTTTCTTAGTCTACTGTTTAAGGAGTAAGCACAAAAACCGTTGAAGCTTCCTTTCAATATATAACTCGCACCCTGCGTTAATAAAACATCTTTCAGCCTTCGCCTCTCCTTTTTTTGTGCGCCAGCGAGGGGCAATAGCGGCAGCTCTACGTTCAAGGGCCATCCGGAGGCAACTGGTAACTGGCCTGTCAATGCAATAAAAACGAGCGCCAAAGGAGCAACAGCATTGAAAAACATCCTAGCCCAGTCCACCGTTGTTCTCGTTGTTGTTTGCTTGCTTGCCTTTATCATGTTTATTGCAAGTATTTCAATTCGGCGTTTCTTATTTTGGCCAGAGCTGGTTAGCTTGCCAGTTGCAAGGCTTGTTTGCCATTTTTTTCTTTTAAAAGTTTTGCCAGGCCCAGAAAAACCAACAAAGAGAAGCAAGAGCCGGACAAGGCAACGCAAACAAAGAAGAAAATGGGTATATTCTTATTTGCCTGTTGAAGCAGATGCTAAAGTCTCTTTCCCTTTACAATTGCATACGGCAGGCAAATGGTTTTACTGGACACGGTAACTGCCGCCCCGCTGGTTTTCCTTTTTTGCAAACGAATGAGAGCTAGGAGCTGGAAGCTGGTAAGTGTGGGAGTCATATGTTTCTGCAAGCAGCCACGCCTCCTTGACAGCTTGCAGCGCTGTAAGTAATTTGTGGTTTCGGGCAAATACCCTGATGATGTTTTTATACTTCATACCGGTAAAGAGTATACTGGATTTTTGCAATGTCCGTCATGCTGTCTTTAAGCTAGAGACAGATATAAAGTCAAGATTGGGGTTCTACTGTGGGGCTGGCTACTGGGGGCTGGCTAATCGATAAATTCGATAACTCAAAATAGATAAATCCTTATATTTCCTATTTCTTTACTTCCTCCCAGTTAGAGCTACCAAATTGGGTATGAAGATTTCTACTGGCATCCCCGAAAAAAACAGTATCAAAAATGTTGGAGCCACGGCCACCCATTAAGTCCCAGCCCCCCGCATTGTGATGACAGAAACGCCTATAGACTCCACAGTTTTTGAGCTACAGCCATTCAATTTGGTGCCAAGATAAGTGAAGACCCTCAAAATGTTTCATCAAAACTTTTGATGCCACGCCCACCCATACTGCCCCCAGCCCCACGACCTTACAAAAACTGGTACGCGTATATCTTTTGAGCCTGAGTCACCAAATTTGGCAGGAAGATAGGTGGTGACTTCTAACAAAGACCTGTAGATAAAATTTTAAGGCCACACCCACAAATTTATGCTACACCTTCTATTAAAAAAGGGAATGCGTATACCTTTTCTGCATCAGCCAATCCCCAGCCGCACACCCCTGCCCCTTTTGCAATCAGGCCTCTTATTACCCGTTTTAAACAGGTATCGAGTATTCCGCAGTCGGATGCGTCCGACTGCAACGTATTCACTTATTCTGAAATGCCTTTCTCGCTTCCTTCTTTTCTTGTTTTTTTTTTGGTATTGCCTGCCGCTTTACGGGTGGTTTTACTGCACCTTCTCTATGGTCACCTTTTTTTTAAAATCTGTATCGTTATAAAATGCTTTTAGTTAGTGCTATGTTATATTAAGGGAGGTTAGGAAATCCTAGACTCAAACCGAAGCAAACAAACCGACGTCGCGCTTAAGTCTTGTGTTCTGTCCTTGTTCTAACAACTTTGATGGATCACAAGAAAACGTTGCAGTCGGACGTATCCGGCTGCGGTATAATTTCAGGTGGCTGGGTGAGGGAGTGGGCGTGGCCAACACAATTTTGATGCAGCTTTGACGTAGAATACGTCTTACCTTTTGTGAATGAGGTCTCAATCTTAAAAAGTTGTTGTTGTAATTTCATTTTAAAGCGTTAAAAAATGAAAGCAAAAATATGTATATTTTTGTTTTATTTGGAAAACTTTAAATTGCTCTAGCAACTTCAATAATTCATCAAACACTCTGCTTTTTGAAAAAATAAGTTGAGATGAGTTTAACAAATATTCCAACATTAAATTTTATATACTTTTGCCAAATAAATAACTTTTTAAGGCAAAAAATCAGTGCAAAAAACTTCTTTTTTTTTAAATTGCAAATTGCTAAAAAAAAATTATGGTTTATCTTTTTTATTTTTTTTTTCATTATAAAATAGAATTGTTTTCCTTTTGTTTGATATACATGCGGTCAAGATTGATATCTTCTAAATGTTGAAATTTCATTAAGATATTCGGACATATGTTATTAAATTTTTGTCAAATGTGTGTTTTATGTGTATGTTAGGATTAGTGATTAGAGCATGTGCATTAGTGATGTAAAAAAACATCGATGCATCGAGCATCGATGATTTTTGGGCGATGTTTTCCGATGTTTTCATTGATATCGATGTAATACGATGCATCGATGATTCTGCTCAACATCGTCTGTTTAAATTTACAGTAAATTGAGCCAATATTTTAAGTAAAAAAAGAAATAGAATAGACCCAGAAAGACTGAGTCGCATATTATTTTTTGCAAAGCATTAATAAAAAATACTTTTAATAATTATTTTCTTTATAAACGAGTGCTGTGAAAGCGTTAATATTATTTTTTTTTTTTAAATATGTTTTGTTATGTTTTTTATTTTCGTAATTAATTTTTAAGACAGCTATGAAAGCAATAACAAAATAAATAATAATAAAAGTTGTATTAAACAAAAAATATGGATTTGTTTCACTTGCACTGTGCGTGTCAGCTGAGCAAACAATCGATGGAACTATAGGACAATCGATAGTTTATAGTATAAAAAAATTTTACAAAATTATACAAAATCGTCGCAGCGGGAATTTTTTCTTGTTGGCAGCGTGTGTTCTAGGTACCCAGCATCGTAGCAAAAAATACTAAACTGTTATCGATAGTATCGATTTTATACAATATGTACACACTGGCGCTGGACACAGGAAATACCAAAACGTATATCTTTTTGTGCCGACTACAGGAAAACGAATAGCAAAATGGAAAAGAAAAGTAAAAAATGTGCGGAAAATTTTAGCCATGAAGGGAAGATTTTTCTAATTAAATCTGTCGAGTCGCGACCATGCCTTTGGAAGTTGACAGACAAAAAACATTTTGATTTTATTTTTTCTTCTTATTTTGTGTTTGTGGGCTTGTTTACTTTTTGCATATGACGCCTCAGTGTGACCATGTATCTCCTAAGCTATATAAGGTAAAAAGGTCATATTTTTACCACAAATTGGTTGACTTTGGACACACAATAAATTCTTGTGCCCATGCTTCCAAAATAGTGATGTAAATTTGGGTCAAAATACCTATGTCGATGTTCATCGATGTTTTCAAAATGGAAAATCGATGTGGGGAGATACATCGGATCCAAATTTCGATGCATCGATGTATGTTACATGTTTTGTAACCTTTAAATTTTTTTTTTTTTAAAACGAGTGAATTTTTTTGTTTAATATAATTTATATTATTATTTATTTTGTTATAGCTTTCATAGCTGTCTTAAAAATTATTTATGAAAATAATAAAAAATGTCAAAACATATTTAAAAAAAAAAAATAACATTTACGCTTTCACAGCAGTCGTTTATAAAGAAAATATTCATTAAAAGTATTTTTTATCAATGCTTTGCAAAAATAATTTGCCACTTAGTCTTTCTGGGTCTATTCTATTTCTTTTTTACTTAATATATTGGCAGCCGCTGAAAAAAACCCGTTCAGAGGGAACAGATGATTCAACAACCGGCAAAAATTGGACCTTGCTCAAATTACTGTAAATTTAAATAGACGATGTTGTGCAGAATCATCGTACATCGTATTACATCGATATCAATGAAAACATCGGAAAACATAGCCCAAAAATCATCGATCTTTTTTTACATCACTATTCCAAAATATATCACACATTCCTGCCAGGAATTTTTTATTATGCTGGAGCCGCACCTTAAGAGTAAGAATTTCAATATGGATATTGATTAATATTTATATCTATATATAATAAGTATTATAAAGGGGAAAGTTTGTATGTATGGACCTTTTTTCCTCTTTCACGTCAAAACTACTCATTGGATTTTAATGAAACTTTACAATATTATAGCGTATACATCAGAATAACACATAGGGAACAATTTATAAAGATAAACGCGATATAATTTGCCGCGATATAATTTGAAAAATAAGACTGTTGAGAGTTACCGAACTAGGAAGGCACATTGTGAAGGACACAATTTTAACTGGAGAAGCCAAGACAATGTTCATATACCACGCATTCCAATCATACAACAACAACTTGCCATTCACTTTGAAACGCCTCCATTTCCCATTAAAATCGCGGGCACCTGCGATATATATAAAAACGGTATTTGGATCTAAAAATTTTACTTTTTAACTTGTGTTTTCTGTTCATAGAATAAAAATCTAAGAGCGCCACAGCATCGCTTGGTCGGGTTTTTCTAGTATGTATATATATTTATTAATAAAGTCTTATGTGTTTTATATTCGATACCGAAAGTAAAGAGTATATTGGGTTTGTGCAATGTCCGTCATGGTGTCTGTCCGTCTGTCTGTCTGTATGTTCACAACTTTTTTCCACACCCTTTAAGCTAGAGAATTGAAACTTTGCAAATGTCTTTATCTATGGCTGAGTTAATTAAAGTAGCAAGATTGGGGTTCTACGATAACTGGGGGCTGACAAATCGATAAATTCGATAACTCAAAATCGATAATAGGCAAGGGCGGTATGGGTGGGTGCGGCATCCAAAATTTTGATGCAGTTTTTTGGGAATCGTCATCACCTATTGGCGCAAAATTTGGTGGCTGTAGCTCAAAAACTGAGGTAGATAAAGGCGTTTCTGATTTCAAACTGCGGGGGGCTGGGGGCGGAATGGGAAGGCGTGGCACCCAAATTTTTGATGCAATTTTTTCGGGGATTCCAGAAGCTATCTTCCTACCAATTTTGGTATCTCTAACTGTAAGGGTGCGCGGAATAGGTGGACTTATCGATTTTGAGTTATCGAATTTATCGATTTGCCAGCCTCCTAGTTATCGTAGAACCCCAATTTTGACACTTTATTTGTCCCGGCAATAGATAAAGACATTTGCAAAGTTTCAAGTCTCTAGTTTGAAGGGTGTAGAAAAAAATTGCGCACATACGAACGGACAGACACCAAGACGGACATTGCACAAGCTTAATATACTCTTTACCTTCGGTATCGAGTATAAAAATTTGTTTGAAGAGAGAGAAACCCAAGTCTTTAGGATTTTGACCATGTTTTAATTATTTTGGACCTTGTGCTTTTTGTGTTTAGTCTTCGTTATCCGTGACTACTACTCACATGGCCCCAGAATCCTGAATCTTTGTCGATGCTTGATAGAACAGCTGCTGCTGCTTCTCAAAAAATGTATACGTCAATCATCAAAACGCGTGGCCATCCCATTAAAGCCAGACATAGTTTTGGGAAGAGCTCTTTGCGTTGAATTTTTTGCCCAGTAATCCCTTTCTAATCGAATTAAGCCAAATCCCTTGAGCACTTTTTGTGCATCAAGGCAAACTCAAGCGTAAGAACCTGATTTGCCGCGCCTCGAACTCCACAATACTCATGCACATGCACACTTAAGGCTAGCAGCTAGTCAACCAGACATTTAATTAAATAGAATTCACATCTCTGCGCTCTTAGTCATAAAATGTTGCGGCTATCAGATATCTAAAAATTGATAAAAAGCCTCGAATCAGTAAAAACCCACGAGAGGCAGATTATCTGAGGGAAGTTGTCTCGAACATTTTGAACTTACCCCTAAATACACGTTTATGTGTTTCCCACAGGACTGGTACTACCAGCAAAGCAGCAAAACCACCACCCTCCACCCCTCGACTTTGTTCACATTGGTTTCGAAATCGGATTTAAGTTTTTCACTAATTTCTTTGGCTTAAAACTTGCTCGCTCGGCGTTCGAAGGATGACAGTCCTTGGTATTGAGCATACCGATCCGTTGGTGTTGTCCGGTCATTTTTGGTCCTGCGCTGATGAATCCTCTTTAATGGCACTAAACTGCAATCGAGACGAATGCGCAAAACGTGGCATTTCGGCGGCAGGCTAATCGCTACGAGTTTGGGTTAGTTGGGTTGCTTGTTTGTTGTCACAGTGCCCTTTTATTCGCCATCCTGTCTGTATCATAATTGTCTTGAATATCATATCTGTGGTCACCAGTGGAGCTATGAATGTTTTCAACTTCTACCTCTTCTTCAGCTGTAAGATCGCGGTCAAAGTGGGGTCCAGCGTGCGGATTGTTCGAGAAAGAGCAAACATAATTTGTAACATGAGTTTGTACACTGAACCAAAAAATTAAATTAAAAAATTAAATTAAAGTACAAGTTGATAAGAACCTATCAAATGCAATTTTGTGAAATTTGATAGGAAAAACGTTTGTTTGACCAGATTTACTGAACAATCGACGTTATATTTGAATTTCGTACTTTCAATTTTTAATATCCATTATTTTCTGCGTTAAATTCTGTTAATTTAACGTGATTTCATATCTTTTTGCAATATGTCTGCTACAATTAACATAGATGATCTGTTTTGCTGTTAAATTGATATTAAATCCTGTAAAAATTTACATAGTTGATGTGTTCTACTGTTTAATTGATATGAGCTACTGTAATTTTGATAGAAATGCACGTGTTCCAGTCGTTATTTACAGTTATGTAAGTTCTCATTTGTTTGGGAATAAGTGCAAATTACATATGTAAAGTGCTTGGTACAGTCATTGTCTTATTAATTGTGTTAAAGTGCAGTTGAACATTCAAATGGCCGGCTTAGAAAATTTATTTTTGGTGCAGAATTCATTAAATAATGTGGAAAGTGTCCATGTTTTAAATGAATTCGACGAAGTGTTCTTATTACTCAGTGAATTGAATATTCAAAACAGAGTTAATAATTGTAAGTATTGAGGACATTTTCAGTCCTGCAATACAAGTAACAATAATGTGTAATGTCAAAAAATACTTTAGAAATAAGCTTATATGATAATATTAGATGTAAGATAATTATAATTTAAAAAATTTCTCTAAAATAAGAAAATAAAAAATGAACATAAAAAAAATCAAAAATACAAAACTAAAAATTTTTATTATTATTTTTTTAAGAAATAAATTGCTTTTTCAAATTACAGGAACCACTATCAATGCTTCAAAACAGTATTTCCTATTGAAAATAAGAGGAAACATATCAAAAAAGTAATGCATTTCAAAACTACAGTAGAACTGTATAAATAGTACATTTGATATGATCCTATCATTTCTACATTCGACACTATCAATTCTACGTTACGACACATCAAACAGGAATATATAAAGTACACTCATATCAAAAATGATAGTACAACACATCGGCGAAATATTAACGTGAAAAAACGTAGAAATGTCAGTATATCTGGTGATTTTTTGGTTCAGTGTAGGTATATTTCACAAAAATAAACAGAAAACTAGCTTGAATGGTGTCGAAAAAGGATGCGTTCGTACAGAAGGACGGACGGGAGGAAAAACAGACCCAGAATACTTTTTACCTAAAAATTAGAATTTACAAACATTTTTCGCTATGAAATATATGCAAAAAACAGGCATGTGCATTTGGGTCCGATCAAAGGGTTAAGGGGTAATTTCGTTTCGAAGGCCCTAACTTCTCAGTTCACCCGATTTTGATGAACCTTGGAAATAATTAAAGAATAAATCCAACGAACAAGTAAGCGTATTATCACAGAGCAAATAATAACGGTGTTCACTTTGTGTTGTAAAAGTGTAAAAGTGTAACTTTACAACACTGCTGTTGTGGACACTCAATTGAACGACACAAGTCTTGTAACTTTGCACAAACAGCTGTTCGTTATCGTTTTAGCTTTAGTTTAGTTTCCCATTTTTGTTATTTA
>JAEIFL010000333.1:0-80066 GCA_018901835.1 Scaptomyza graminum
TTAGATCTATTTAAAAACCAAGGTTGGTGTCTCCGCTAGAAATGGGTCACATTGATATCCCGGATAATCTCTCTCAGTAACAGTAAAGCTTAGTGGGCTACCGAGAGAACGATAGGGTGTTAGGTTTGTTGGTTCGTCTGCTTTATGCAGAATATTTGGCAGCAAGCACTTGGCTTAAGAGGCATTGAACCTCGAGGTTAGGGATCAGTACCAAAGAAACCGCATGGAGATCGCATCGCTCAAGAAGCAAAAAAAAAAAACATATATATAAAGAAGTGAATTGAACACGCGATTAAGCTAACCATATTGAGAGGTTATGTGCATATTAATAATTTATGCTAAAATTGGCGACTAAGTCTATTCGTTTTAAAATAATAAGGAAAGCCAGGTAAAAAGTATTTATTTAAATAAAAGAAAAAGGTGTTTCAAGTGACCAAATATATTTAAACAAATATAGTGCCTGGTGTGAAGCAGAAGTCTCGCGGGGGAAAAATTCACTGGCTTTTCTGGCAGGGGTTCGACCCGCAACACCTTCTCCACTTGGAAATAAGCCTTTTTGTTTGAAGCCCAGAAGTAAAACAAGGCCAACTTCTACATCTGGAGCAACAGTTTCCGCAGCAACGAAGTCGGATAACTTTGGGGTTATTTAACAGGTGGCCGTAGAGGTCAAAAGTACAAAAGTGTAAATCAACGACCACCGATACATTGTTCACCACGACTTAGTGAAATAATATAAAGTTTAATGATTCTTTAAGAATCCAATCGATAGGGGCTTATACAAGTTCAAAATTAATATAAATATGTGCTGTGTTACCGGTGACATATAAAGTCGTATAAGCCCGATCATCCAAAAGAAAGAGTATAGCGAGAGCGCATACATGTAACAGTGTGAGTGTTTTACACATGCATAGCACTCGCGCATTTGAGTGAGTTTTGCGGATAGTTTTTGAAAGCTTTGACATTGCCTTCACATAAATATAATGATAGTACAGTGCTTTTCAAACTGTCTTTGTTTTGATTTTCAATTAAACTACTAAAAATTGTTAAAATTAAATGAATGATTAAAAGTTAAATTGGTAATGAATAATAAGATAAATTTATTGTAAAGTATAAGTAAATTCAAAGATGAATTGTTTAATGAAGTATTTTTTAAATTATAAGTAAAAATAGTGATGTTTGTGAACTAATTCAGAAATGAACATTTATATCGGATGGTTACTATAAATTTTGGTTTATGTATGTAAATAGTTACTTATTCAATTTATTCCCATACAGAACTACCTACACACCATCTTGAGCTCAACGATCGTGCAAGGAGTAAGTCATGTCAACGAATTTGGAATTTCGTGAGTTTTCTTTTTTTTTAACAACAAGATCAATGCTTGTCTCTTCTGATTATTTACCTACATATTGATTATATTAAATTAAGAATTTTCTAAAACCAAACCGATATACAGTCCATTCTTGGATAGGAATATTCTTTTATATTTATCTTGATATATTTTTTAGACTTTATTACTTATGAATATTATATTGAACAAAAGTTATGCAAGAATGCAAGGAGTTTTGAATATCGAAATATATTGTTGAATTTAATTGAATCGAAATGATTGCTTAGTTTATTTATTCAGTCCGGAGTACAGCATGGTCGAAATGATGGCATACGAAAATTGAAGAGTTTTCTCGATAAGGGCGACATCAAACTACATCGTGATGCCGCATAGGTAGGGTGGGTAGAGAAGGTAAAAGGGGACTCACTAACACCCGAGAACCCCACAACAATAGTTTGTTGAATGAAGATTGGCAATCAATTTACGGGGATTTAATATTCCTTTCCTTTGATTATTTTTATATGTACATTTCCTTATTTTTGTTTAGTATACCCTTTCGGTACATGTGCACCTAAATTATTATGCGAGTGTGTCCGTATGACCTATGAGAGCGTAGCAAGAACCCCGACCAATCCGGCGAGCAAGCTAAGAGCATAGCAAGAGGTGCACCCTAGGCAACAATCTCGTCATACAAGTTGGTACTAATATCAAACCGACTCAACCTGCACATTACATAATTGGCGCCCGAACGTGTGGGGCCAGACAGAAGAATTTACTATCGCACTTCTGATCTAGTTTCCACCACAGCTTATCAATCCATCCAAAACAATAGTATTTAAAAAAATATATTGTCTTGAATGCCTTTTATAGTTAGGAGAACAGAGGAAGTTACGTCTGGATTATGCGATTATTATTCACAACATTGGATAGATCGACCTACTTATAATCTTTTGACTTTTAGGGATAAAGGAAGCAGTCAAGCAGTATATTCTAGTAACCTCAGGCACAATACTCAATAAACAAGGAAATCAGGTGATGTTAGTTTGGAATAGCGGTTATCAATTCGTAGTTTGGTTGGACCGACCAAAATATATTCATTTAATATTCTTTGAAATTTATTTCGAGAATTTTTGCGCCATACTTAGTTCATTAAGGGTGATATTCGTAGTTTGGAAATACAGTCTTGTACCTAGAGGGGTAAAGAATGTCCAAACTCGATATCATTCCGTTGTAAACTGACAATAGAATAAATAAAGCTCAGAGATTTGCCAATCCGACTAATCAAGCTATTGGAAAGTACGCCATTTGAGATCATGCTGGAAAAGGACAGTAAGATTATTAAAGATTTACTAAAAATTTCGTTTTTTTTATCAGTGGTCAAGAATTAATATTAGTAGAGAATTATTAAATAATTATTTATTTAGTTAACAAGAATTAAAATAAGTTTTGTACAACATGTCAGTACAACGCAGCACCGAAAATATAGTCAGAGCTATAGATAAGGAAAATACCTTTTGTGGCATCTGTCATCAGGATATTAGACGGGATCAACTTTCTGCAACAACGCGTTGTGAACATAAGTTCCACGATATTTGTATCCGAGAGCAATTAAGAACCATTCGCTTCTGTCCAGTTTGCAAAGCTGACTGTGATGTAGGTGAATTGAGTAATGAGGGGAACACTGTAGCAGCTGAATTGCTGATTGGACCTAGCACCAGCGCAAATGCAGAAACCTTAAGACCACAAGACCTAGGAGTCCCGAATAACAGTCAAGGAACTAGCCGAAAAGTTAAGAAAGCAACCAGAGGAAGGGGAGCAACGTCTAAACGAGGTATGCAAACTCGGTTTCAAAGTAATTTAAATCGAAATCAGTCTTATAGTCTTTTATCATTCGGGAGTCAGGGAAATACGTCCCTGAACAACGAACCCAGTGTGGAAGTAGCCAGCTACATTCAAACTGTCGTTCAACAACAACAAAAGGACATGATGAACAGTCTCAGTGACTTCATCAAGTCGTCCATTGAACAAACCATGCAATCACAATTTACTCAGCTACAGATTAATTCAAATAGACCAAGTAGTTTAAATGAACGATTTATAGAACCAACAGTAAATCGCCATAATCCTGTAGTAACGAGTCCAAGAAGCAACCTTTCGTCCGGAACAGTCGCTCCAGAGAAAGCGGCAAATATTTTGTTAAGCTGGCGAATCAAATTCGATGGTTCCAAAGACTCAATGTCGGTAGAATCGTTTTTGTATCGTATTCGCTCACTTACCACACAAACGCTAAATAGCGATTATCAATTACTTTGTGACAATCTACATTTGCTGTTTGGAGGCAAAGCTTCTGATTGGTTTTGGAATTTTCACAGGAAAAATCCCCAATTCTCTTGGCAATCATTTTGTGTTGATTTTCGGCAACGCTTTGATGACTACAAAGATGATTTTGATATATGGGAATTGATAAGGAAGCGTCACCAAAGAGACAACGAATCCTTTGACGATTATCAGTCGGCAGTTGAAGAAATTGTATCAAGATTGTCACATCAGATTAGTGAAAATAAATTAGTTGACCTTTTGAAGCGAAACACCAAAAATGCGCTTCGGTATGAGCTTCTTCATTTAAAAATTCAAAACATGAGTGAATTAAGAGAGGAAGTAAGAAAACACGAAAGCTTTTTATCTAGTACATATCAGGCGAAGCCAAAATTTGGTAGGCAAAACGTTTCTGAAATTATTAGTGAAGGCGAGGAACCTGAAGATGCAAGTATCTCAGAGATACGTCGCAACCGACTAGTATGTTGGAATTGCGATAAAACCGGTCACCGTTGGGAAGATTGTATGGAAGAGAGACATATATTTTGCTACGGATGTGGCGCTAAGAATATTTATAAGCCTAATTGTAGCAAATGTAAACCTTCGGAAAACCGAAAGAGGGATGCGCAGACCAACACCGTCTCGACGCATCCGAATCCGATTTCCCACTAAAATCTGTAAATAACTACAAGTCGACTCGAGATACAGAGAACGACTTACACTCAGACTTTCCAAATTATAACCCAGCTATAAATAAAATCAAAACTGATATACCATGTCAAACATATAATTCTGATTTGAAACCTATTTTTGAGGAATCAACAGAAATAGTTTTACGCCCAAAGCGATCCACAGTGCGTATGAGAGAGTTTTGGAAGAAAATAAAACAAGTTAGGAAAAAACTTATAGAAACTATTTTAATGGACTCTGATGACCGTTTATACACAGAGGTAAACATCGAAGGTCAAAACTTTAGGGCATTGTTAGACTCAGGAGCTACTGTTAGTTGTATTGGAGGCAAAGCGGCTAAGTCTCTTACTTCACATCCAAATGGGCACAAATGTTCAGGGAAAATAAGGACCGCTAACCATGGCGCCTGTTCTGTGGTAGCCAAGTTAATAGTTCCTATTCAGTTCCGTAATATGGTGCACGACATCGAATTCTTCGTAATTCCAGACCTCAAGCAAGATGTATACCTAGGTATTGATTTCTGGAAAATATTCGGCCTTTTAAAAGGAGTGTTAAATTTTAATGAGCCAATAGTTAACGAGTTGGATGTGGGCCATACTGAAAAATCTAAAGAACCTCCAAAAATTCATATTCTAAACGAAGTAGAGAGAATAAGATTAGATGCAGTTATTAAAATGTTTGCGTCTTTTGAACTTGAAGGGCTGGGACGGACTAAAGTTATCCAGCATTCAATAGAGATGGAAAAGGTAAAGCCGATTAAACAACGCTACTGGCCTATCTCGCCAGCTAAAGAGAAAGTAATGTTCGAAGAGGTTGAAAAGATGTTAGCGTTAGATGTAATAGAAGAATCTAATAGTGCTTGGAGCAGTAATTGCGTGTTGGTTAAGAAGGGAACCAAAAATCGTCTTTGTCTGGATTCAAGGGAAATAAATAAGCACACACGTAAAGATGCCTACCCCTTACCTCATATCGACGGTATCCTTAGTCGACTGCCACCAGCTAAGTTCATAACAGGGTTAGACATGAAGCATGCTTATTGGCAGATACCATTAGAAGAAAGTTCACGTCCGTTTACAGCTTTCACTGTTCCAAATAGACCTCTTTACCAGTATAAAGTAATGCCGTTCGGTCTTACGAACGCAGCACAAACGCTTTGTAGGCTCATGGACCAGGTGATACCAGCCAGCCTTAGAACTCGAGTATTTGTCTACTTAGATGATCTGCTTATCTTGTCAGAAGATTTCGAGTCACACATGTTGCTGCTGCAAGAAGTGGCTGTTCATTTGAGAAAAGCTAACTTGACTATCAACGTTGCCAAATCAAACTTCTGCATGCAGGAAATAAAGTATTTAGGTTATATAATTGGATACGGGGAATTAAAAACCGACCCCTATAAGATACAAGCGATCGTCGATTTTCCTGTACCAAAGACAGTGAAACAGGTGAGACGATTTTTAGGACTAGCAGGGTGGTATCGACGATTTATCGATAATTATGCCACAGTATGTATTCCTTTGACTGATCTGTTGAAGAAACATCAACCACTAACTTGGAGTGAATACGCTGAAAAGGCATTTCTGCAACTTAAATCTTACCTAACGTCTGCACCGATTCTCTCCACACCAGATTTTACCAGACCGTTTCTTTTAGTGTGTGACGCGAGCACATTTGGTTTAGGATGTGTCTTATCACAAATCAACGACGAAGGAGACGAGTTACCAATAGCCTTTATGTCCGAAAAACTCTCAAAGGCTCAGAGAAACTATTCAACTACGGAACTAGAGTGTTTAGCGGTAATAAGGGGTATTAAAAAGTTTAGGGCCTATATAGAAGGACAAGAATTTGCTGTTGTGACTGATCATGCCTCCCTACAGTGGCTTATGAGGCAAAAATACTTAGCAGGGCGATTGGCTCGTTGGGCGATCAAATTGCAAGGATTTGATTTTGAGATTACACACCGTAAAGGTTCAGAAAATGTGGTGGCTGATGCATTATCTCGTCAAAATGATCCAAGTGTCTCAGAACTTAATGAGCACGGTCCCATTATTGATCTTTCGTCCCCAGAATTTAAATCACACGAGTATGTGGACTTGTTAAAACAAATAACCACGAACGAGGCAAAACTTCCTGATTTACAGATACGAGATGATCTAGTTTATAAACGGCTAATTCCGTCTTCAAATGGTGACGTTGACGATGCATCATCTTGGAAACTTTGGGTACCTTCGGGACTCACAGCAGACGTGATCGCCAGGGCTCACGACCCGCCAAATGCTGCACACAGTGGCATAGCTAAAACCTTAGAAAAGATTAAGCGATATTTATTCTGGCCAAAGATGACGAAACAGATAAGGGAGTACGTGGCCCAATGTGCAATTTGTCGGCAGACTAAAATGCTGCTTTGTCTTTCGTTGGTGACGGTTGTGTTTTTTGAGTGCTCTCAAAAATTTATTGTTTTCTTGTGCTTGTGTACGGAGTTTAACTTGGTTTATTTTGGAAAACGATTCTAACAGTGATTGCTAATATACGTTGTATGTTTTTACGTGTGCATAATTAAATTTGCCTTTTTAATACTCATTTTATTTAATTTGCAGTCAAATTAGCTGCAGTGCCTCAAATCAAGAAACGAACATACGTACAAACATATACATATATTTGCAGTTTCGTATATTCTGTGTTTACTAACAACAAAAAGCTTGTCTTTTTTCGTGCTCTTGCTCTTGCTCACGCTCTACAGCATCGCTCCCGCTTTCGTCCGCTCTTATCCGACGTTATTACAGTTGTATCTGCCTACGCGCTCACGCTCTCTCACTTAGCGCTCTCTTGATCTTTACTGTTTTATCGTGCTTATTGCATTGATACGTTTATTCTTACATACGTGCACCCTACATTATTTTCTTATTGCATATCAATTGCATATCAATTACTTGTTAAAACTATAAATAAATTTAAAAATGCTTAATTGCTGCAGCAACATTTGCAAAATGGTTGGAACAACCAACCAAGATTTTATTGTTTGTGGATTGTGTGACAACATGATCCACATGAAATGTGCTGGCTTTACTGCCAAAATTAGGGATTGTTTACTTGCTGACTCAGGCCTTAAATGGTACTGTGAGTCCTGCAAGGAATTTAAATCACACGAGTATGTGGACTTGTTAAAACAAATAACCACGAACGAGGCAAAATCTCCTGATTTACAGATACGAGATGATCTAGTTTATAAACGGCTAATTCCGTCTTCAAATGGTGACGTTGACGATGCATCATCTTGGAAACTTTGGGTACCTTCGAGGGCTCACAGCAGACGTGATCGCCAGGGCTCACGACCCCCCAAAACTGCAAACAGTGGCATAGCTAAAACCTTAGAAAAGATTAAGCGATATTTATTCTGGCCAAAGATGACGAAAAGATAAGGGAGTACGTGGCCCAATGTGCAATTTGTCGGCAGACTAAAAGCCCGAATGTAGTGTTGAAGCCGCCGATGGGTAAACCAATGGTTTCAGAACGGCCGTTTCAAAAGCTTTACATGGATCTTTTGGGGCCATACCCTCGTTCCAAAAGTGGAAACATAGGACTGTTAGTGGTAGTAGACCACAATACTAAATTTCATTTTCTATGTCCGCTAAACCGTTTTACGTCAAATAAAATTTGCCAGTATCTGGAAAACCAATTATTTTGTACTTTCGGAGTACCCGAAACTATTCTAACCGATAATGGTTCCCAATTTGTGTGTGGTGCATTCAAAGCATTTCTAACGAAGTTTGGGGTATCTCATATGTGCACAGCTATATACTCGCCACAGGCTAATGCTAGTGAGCGATTAAACAGATCATTACTAGCCGCTATTAGAGCGTACATAGGAAAAGATCATACAAACTGGGATGTTAGTTACCAGAAATTAGCGCAGCGTTAAGAGCAAGTGTTCACCAAAGTACTGGACATTCACCTTACTTTCTAGCCTTTGGTCAAAATATGATTTGAAATGGCCAAGACTATAATTTATTACGGCGACTTAACCTGTTGTCTGATGACACGAGAATTGGTAATTCCAGCGCCATACAGGACATTAGACGAATAGCTAAACAGAAAATCGAAGAGTCACATGATAGAAATGCGCGAACCTACAATTTGCGTACACGTAGTATCCAACTTAAAATAAATGATAAAGTCTATGCCCGTAAATTCTGTCAGAGTAACGCAATCAAAAAGTTTAGTGCTAAATTAGCACCAACATTTCAACCGGCGGTTGTAACTAACCGAGTAGGTTCATCCTATTACCAGTTAGCAGATGAAAAAGGGAAAAATTTAGGAGTTTATCATCTCAAGGATATACAAATCCAAACATAATGTCTGCCTTTTTTTCAGTCGAAGTCATCATAGCATACCTATTCTCCTTCAACTGTGCTGTAGTGGCAGAAGTTACAATATTTTGGACACCACTGTAGTTTAGATCTATTTAAAAACCAAGGTTGGTGTCTCCGCTAGAAATGGGTCACATTGATATCCCGGATAATCTCTCTCAGTAACAGTAAAGCTTAAGGGGCTACCGAGAGAACGATAGGGTGTTAGGTTTGTTGGTTCGTCTGCTTTATGCAGAATATTTGGCAGCAAGCACTGGGCTTAAGAGGCATTGAACCTCGAGGTTAGGGAGAGTACCAAAGAAACCGCATGGAGATCGCATCGCTCAAGAAGCAAAAAAAACATATATATAAAGAAGTGAATTGAACACGCGATTAAGCTAACCATATTGAGAGGTTATGTGCATATTAATAATTTATGCTAAAATTGGCGACTAAGTCTATTCGTTTTAAAATAATAAGGAAAGCCAGTGCCTGGTGTGAAGCAGAAGTCTCGCGGGGGAAAAATTCACTGGCTTTTCTGGCAGGGGTTCGACCCGCAACACCTTCTCCACTTGGAAATAAGCCTTTTTGTTTGAAGCCCAGAAGTAAAACAAGGCCAACTTCTATATCTGGAGCAACAGTTTCCGCAGCAACGAAGTCGGATAACTTTGGGGTTATTTAACAGGTGGCCGTAGAGGTCAAAAGTACAAAAGTGTAAATCAACGACCACCGATACATTGTTCACCACGACTTAGTGAAATAATATAAAGTTTAATGATTCTTTAAGAATCCAATCGATAGGGGCTTATACAAGTTCAAAATTAATATAAATATGTGCTGTGTTACCGGTGACATATAAAGTCGTATAAGCCCGATCATCCAAAAGAAAGAGTATAGCGAGAGCGCATACATGTAACAGTGTGAGTGGTTTTACACATGCATAGCACTCGCGCATTTGAGTGAGTTTTGCGGATAGTTTTTGAAAGCTTTGACATTGCCTTCACATAAATATAATGATAGTACAGTGCTTTTCAAACTGTCTTTGTTTTGATTTTCAATTAAACTACTAAAAATTGTTAAAATTAAATGAATGATTAAAAGTTAAATTGGTAATGAATAATAAGATAAATTTATTGTAAAGTATAAGTAAATTCAAAGATGAATTGTTTAATGAAGTATTTTTAAATTATAAGTAAAAATAGTGATGTTTGTGAACTAATTCAGAAATGAACATTTATATCGGATGGTTACTATAAATTTTGGTTTATGTATGTAAATAGTTACTTATTCAATTTATTCCCATACAGAACTACCTACACACCATCTTGAGCTCAACGATCGTGCAAGGAGTAAGTCATGTCAACGAATTTGGAATTTCGTGAGTTTTTTTTTAACAACAAGATCAATGCTTGTCTCTTCTGATTATTTACCTACATATTGATTATATTAAATTAAGAATTTTCTAAAACCAAACCGATATACAGTCCATTCTTGGATAGGAATATTCTTTTATATTTATCTTTATATATTTTTAGACTTTATTACTTATGAATATTATATTGAACAAAAGTTATGCAAGAATGCAAGGAGTTTTGAATATCGAAATATATTGTTGAATTTAATTGAATCGAAATGATTGCTTAGTTTATTTATTCAGTCCGGAGTACAGCATGGTCGAAATGATGGCATACGAAAATTGAAGAGTTTTCTCGATAAGGGCGACATCAAACTACATCGTGATGCCGCATAGGTAGGGTGGGTAGAGAAGGTAAAAGGGGACTCACTAACACCCGAGAACCCCACAACAATAGTTTGTTGAATGAAGATTGGCAATCAATTTACGGGGATTTAATATTCCTTTCTTTGATTATTTTTATATGTACATTTCCTTATTTTTGTTTAGTATACCCTTTCGGTACATGTGCACCTAAATTATTATGCGAGTGTGTCCGTATGACCTATGAGAGCGTAGCAAGAACCCCGACCAATCCGGCGAGCAAGCTAAGAGCATAGCAAGAGGTGCACCCTAGGCAACAATCTCGTCATACAAGTTGGTACTAATATCAAACCGACTCAACCTGCACATTACAGTTTTTATTTTGTTGCATTGAATTATTATTATTTACAGGTTTTTCTTACAGGTTTTTATATGTTTTTTACAGATTTAAATGAATATAAATAAATAAATAATTACAGTTGTAATTAACAGATAATGATGATTAAATAAAGAAGAAAAAATTTTTAACTATACTTTCATATATGTGTTTTTATTTTTGTTTAGTATATTATTATTATTTATAGGTTTTTTTTTACAGGTTTTTATTTTTACAGGTTTTTTAAACAGGTATAAATAAATAAAAAATATCAACATGTGTGTGGATCAATTTTATAATGACCCCAGGCATATGTATTTATACCGTCAGACCTAATTTTTCTTTTATCGTCATTACAGCTTAATGTAGTTTTTTTTTATCTTATGTGTATACAAGTTGTGGATCTTAGATCTAAACAACATCATTTCATCATTAAATATCTTATTATCAAACAGGCATTCTTTGTAGCTATTTATAGTTAGCTTATCTAATGCAGACTTCTTTACACCCTTTGATTTTTTAATGCATCCACCCCCCTCAAGAGACAATGAGTACATTTTCGCTCTGAGACCAACAAACTCTAGCATTCGTTTGCCACAGTTCTCATCCTTCATCATACCCAAGACTTTTTTATTGCACCTCTTAATCCCATATAACTTTGCTAACTCTTCAGGGTATTCAGACGTATCAAACTTCATTTCTACATCTTCAGCAATATCTGCATAAAAATCTCTAGTCTGTATCGAATAAATGAACGAGTCTGTATCCATATAATTCAATGTAACTTTTTCTTGAAATTTAGGTTTAATATAATCATAATGGAAATCATACATCTGCCATTTGGACAGTTCTAAAACTGTGAACCCTAAGTACATTGGCTTATCATAAACATTATGGAGCCGCTTCAATTGAATAGCATACATGTCTTCAGCAAACTGCGCGGAGCTGTGAAAACTAGCCTTTGCTATAAGCGATCGTGCACCTAATTGATTGCGTGTGGTTGATTCCCACGAAGTGACAATTTTAACATCCTTACGTTTTTCAACGTTCTCCATTGTCTTCCCATAGACTGCATTATTTAATAGTTTAAAAAAGTCTTTTTCAAAGTTGTTTTTCGCTAGTGTTCTATGGGAAGTGTTTAGATCAATATACTTTTTAAGCCAAGGTGCCTGTTTAAATTTTAAAACTCTATGTATTTTTGATAATATTAAGCCATTACGTAAACATTGCTGAAGGTTTTTGTAATGAATTGGGTATTTATTTTTTGACCTAAGGTCAGCAACTAGTTTACACACCTTTGCTTCTGGTGTGGGTTTTTGGTTTAACGGACAAAAAGGTAGATCATTATGATAATCATGAAGTGAATCTGGATATATAAGGTCTACTTCTAAAATATAGCCATACTCAGAATTTGCATCTATTTGAGCAACATCTAGTGACTCAATCTCATCTTCACTCATCCACTGAAAACCAGTGTATGGAAGACTCTGAGACATTGCCCAACCATACAAATTATTTGCATCTAGATACATTAAGTATTCAGATGGTTTGCTTGCGTCATACGCATCCATATACATATGGTTGGCTTTAGAGTACCGCTTACAGCACTGAACCAAACCACCCCTAATTCCGCTTTGAATAAACCTATACATGTCAATATCCGTTAGTAGATCTAATTCTATTTCTGTCGTTTTAAGCATAGCATCCCATGACAGACCGGGTGTGGTGTAATAATGTGCAGGATCTAGAGAATAAATTTTCTTACATATTGCGCGAAAATTTTGAAAAACGTCAGTCAATAAAAGGACATCTGTTTTGAGATAAAGTTCCATATATTCTTTTATTGATTGGCACTTGAAAATTTTCCATACATGCTGTGCATGTAAATAGTCCTCAGGCGAACATTCTTTATTAGTTTAACTATTCAAGAACTTCTCAGTTGGAGGCAGACAGGTTTCAGCCAGTCGGCTTTCTGAGTCCAAAAACTCATATGGAAAGACTCCCTTTCGACGCAATAAATTAAACTCCTCCTCACAGGGATAAAAACGTTTAACACTATCAAAACTTTCTGTACTTAGATTACTACTTAAAGCATCTAAGCTGGTTGCCATAAAGCGAAACGTGTCTAAAAATCTAATTTCTAAATTTTTTTCATGGGACGCTATGTATGTAAATTTGGAGAGTGATATGTACAGCTCCTCATTTAGTGGGAGTACTTTAATATCACCCTCCACTTTGTTAAGCTCCCTCACGAAAAGATGGGAGTCATACCGCGAGAAATTGTGAAAGAAAACGGGAACAAAAGGTGCAATTTGAAAATTAATATTGCAAACATTGTGGGCTGGACCTCTGTACTGACCCGTTAAATGACAATGGTCACGCACTCGGTCGGTTCCCAAAGTTTTCTTGCAGATATGACAATTACCTGCATTTCGAAAACTGGTTTCCTCCTCTGCACTCATTGTCATTGGTTTAATATTAGAGAGGTAGGTCGTGTAAATTTCACTTACATCTCTGACGAGAGATGTGACAAATTTGATACCTGCATCTTTACCTGTCTCTAGCACAAACTTGTCTAAGGATGGGTCAAAGGAGCATTTAATGTAGTACGAGAATGCTATAGGCACATGCAAAGATGTAGCTGTAACATTCTCGCTCACTTGTGAATTGAGGGGGGTAAGTATGCATTCGAAGTCTGCATACACTACAAAAGGTACATCTAAACTACGATTAAAATTCTTAAATTTAAGACTTGCTTTTTCTAATGAGGGTAACGTTGAAACCATCTTGCCGCGATTCAACCGATGCTCCATAGATAACTTCTCGCTGTGTGAGAAGTTGAGGCAGGTGTTGCAAAAGAATAGCTGATGAGCGTTACCGGTCACCTGTGAGCTAACCAGTCCGTGAATTTCAAAACAAATTTATTTCTAACAAACCTTGATAAACTTTTTATCCATACAAAATGCGCCCGTCCATCGCTCTCTAACAGCAATAAGCTGATATGCTTCTCCCGTTCAACCTCCGTTAAATATAGCGGACCAACCACTTTTCCTTTTTCCTCGTCGAAGCCAAATACGTTGATACTAATAGTGGAGTTCCGTCTTTCAAACACTTTAATCTGTGTGAGCGGTAGCGGAAACTCCAATTCCTCAAAATCTAACGTAAGTGTATCACTTACATAGATTCTTAAGCTATTAATATTGATGTTGTAGCTCGAACATCTCTCAGTATTTTTGTTCAATGCTTTAGAGGCTGATAATAAAGCCCATTTAAAACAAAACTGATCATTGTTTCTCACATTTATAATCGTCTTTTTGGCTCTCAACACCTTTGGAGTTTCAATATAGTTTGAAACTTTTAGTGGAGTGTATTTGTTTAGATTACACTCAATTCTAATTATTTGAGACATTGTCCATCCGCTGTCCCTTTCCTGAAACTCATCCATTTTTTGTCGGATGAGTTCTGCATGTTGATTATATACTTCTTCAATACTATTTCCAGCAGTTAGAACGCACATAGGCGTTTGATGAGATTTAACTTGCATCACCATCTCATCTTGTTGGAATTTTATGTATTCCGCAAATAGCTCAAAGTTTATTTTACACGAAGTGTGTAAAGATAAGACATTTGCTATGATTGGAATAAGTTCTGCTGAGGCATCTGTAAGGAATTCTTGAGGATCGAGAATTTCCTCACGCCTATTTTCAAACGAGAGTGTGAGAATGCGGTTCTTAAATCCCCCTGAAATCTGCTTAACAGTACTATTTAGGGGTATGAAAACACGCATTTTATGTGTATTGGATCTCATATGTCCATTCCACTTTGAAAAAAGTATATTAGCCTTACATGATTCACACCACTTTGTTGTCGCATTTTGGGTGGTGGCGATGATGTTGGTGGTGGTGATGGGTGTGTTGACGTAGGTGGTGTTGTTGTAGGAGGTGCCGTAGACTGTGTTGTTGTATGTGTTGTCGAAAGGTGCGTTGTTGTAGGTGGCGGCGTAGTATGTGTTGTTATATGTGTTGTCGAAAGGTGCGTTGTTGTAGGTGGTGGCGTGGTATGTGTTGTTGTAGGGTGTGGCGAAGGGTTCGTTGTTGTAGGTGGCGGCGTAGGCTGTGTTGTTGTAGGTGTTGTCGAAAGGTGCGTTGTTGTAGGTGGCGGCGTAGTATGTGTTGTTGTAGGGTGTGACGAAGGGTTCGTTGTTATAGGTAGTGGTGTAGGCTGTGTTGTTGTAGGTGGGGGTGCTGAGTGTGTTGGTGTAGGTAGCGGTGACATTTGTGAAGGTGGGAGGGGTGGTGGTTGTGGATCCAAAGAAGTCTGCTAAGTCCTTCAAATACTCGTCCTCCCAATTAACGTCGTTTGGGGGGTTTGCATCGGATCCGAAAATCTCTGCTAAGATTTTCGCTTGTTCGGTGGAATATATGTTGTTATTCGCGTTTGACGACATATTAATATTTTATTTTTTTATTTTATGGAAAAAACACAAACGTTTTAAAACACGAAGAAAAATTTTTAAAGTTACACTTGTAAACTTCAGGAGCTACTGATCGTTTTTTTTAACAAAAAGTACCTCTTTTATTCATTTTGAGATCAATGCAGGATATAAGATTTTCCTAGCACTTGATCAATAATCAAACAGATATATTTATATATATATAAAAACACATAGGTTAGAAACGTACACAACAAAAAAGTTGAGTGTGCGTAAGAAAGGGATGATGCTAAAAATTTATACGCAAAGCCTATGTGATTGGTTGAAGGAGTCAATCAATTAACATTCTGCGTTTCATAGACGCTAGTGTATAAAATCGTATAAGGGGACGTGGCTTATTAAATAAGTACAAGAAGGATCACTTTCACCTCTAAATCTTTCTCCCTCTAGCAAATTCTCTCTCCATTACTTTCTCCCTCTATCCTTTTCCCCCTCTTACACCTTCACCTTCTAACATCTTCAACTTCACATAAGCCGCATGAATGTTGTTCTTGTTGTTGCTCTTGACAAAAACAATGCATCGTGTGGCTTGCGTCAAAACAATGCTGTGGCTTGCAGGAGTCAAAACAATGCACGTACAAATAGGTGCACACTTGACTCTAATAAAAAACTAGTTACATAGCCAAAACTGGTTGTATGAACACTGATTTTCACACCCATAAAGATCAATATTTATGGCTTGCTTCTAAAACAGAATAATAATTGCCAGCAGATCCCTTGTTCGCAGATTCCTTTGAGTTAGAATCCTCATGCCCTTGATGATTTCAATCGCAGATTCCTTTGAGTTAGAATCCTCATGCCTTTGTCCTTAATACCTAGAGTAAAAAGGGCCACCTACGATGTCACGCCTTTTTGAGTTAGAAACCCCATGCCTTTGACCTATACTAAAAAGGGTCACCCAGGATCTCACGTCTTTTTGAGCTAGAACAGACATGCCTTTGACCTATACTAAAAAGGGTCACCCAGGATCTCACGTCTTTTGAGCTAGAACAGACATACCTTTGATTTGGTGTAATAAAACTGTCAAAAAGGGGGTAATTAAAAAAGTCATAAATTGAGCCAGAACCGCCAATTCCCTACTACTGATATGCAGTCTTAATAGAAAAATAGATCACATTCGCGCGTATATGGCGACAAAAAAATATATGCAAAACGCTTTGTGCCTCGCACAAAAAAGCATAATTTATTTTAAGCCGGCCGATTGTCCCCAATCTTGTCACCAGGAAGCTGTATTAGCTATGTTTATGTTTATTATCACCTCACGGAATTGTGCAAGTTTCATTTTGATGCTAAAAGCTTAAAATTGCACAAAACAATTTTTGTCCTGTTTTCTGTCCTTTTTTATGCTCGATACCGAAGGTAAAGAGTATATTGGGTTTGTGCAATGTCCGTCATGGTGTCTGTCCGTCCGTCTGTATGTTCGCAAGTTTTTTCCACACTCTTCAAGCTAGAGACTTGAAACTGCAAATGTCTTTATCTATGGCCGGGACAGATCAAGTTCTAAGATTGGGGTTCTACGATAACTGGGGGGCTGGCAAATTGATAAATTCGATAACTCAAAATCGACAAATCCACCTATTCCGGACACCCTTACAGTTAGAGTTACCAAATTTGGTGGAAAATTTTGGCCCACCCATTCCGTTCCCAGCCCCCCGCGGTTTTAAATCAAAAACGCCTATAACTTCCTCAGTTTTTAAGCTCGATCTACTAAATTTTGCGCCAAGATAAGTGATGACGATCCCAAAAAAACTGCATCAAAACTTTGGATGCCACGCCCACCCATACCGCCCTAGCCAACCCCAGCCGCCCCAACTTTTCGTTAAAAACGGGAATGCGTGTATCTTTCAGTGTTGTTGAGCTAGAGTCTCTGAATTATGTAGAAAGATAGCTAGTAATGAAACCCAATGATCTGCATTAAAGTTTTGGAGTCACGCCCACCCTTTCCGCCCCCAGCCCTACCGCAGTTTCAAATCAGAAATGACTTTATCTTCCTCAGTTTTTGAGCTACAGCCACAAATTTTTTCGCCAAGACAGGTGATGACGATCCCCAAAAAACTGCATCAAAACTTTGGATGCCGCGCCCATAACTGGTAGCGACACCCAAAGATATTTTGTAGCCAGGCCCACCCATAACGCCCACAGCACCCTTCCCCCAACCTTTTACAAACTTTGAGCTAGAGTCACCAAATTTGGTAGGAAGATAGCAATTGACATCCCAAGAAGATCTGCAGGAATAATTTGGATGCCATACCCACCCATAACTCGCCCAGCCCCCCCTTCCCCAACCTTTAACAAACTTTGAGCTAGTGTCACCACATTTGGAAGGAAGATAGCTGAAACTGTTGCTGCTGTGGCTGCAGCGGCTGCATATAAAACTGTGGCAGGGCCACAGCAGGCAAAGCACCGCAATAATTTTGTCCGTTCATTCTTGTATCACTTTTAGAAATAAAATGAAGCAATGCGCAAATGGCACACTAAAGTAAAAATTGTAAAATTCCCTTAGAGTGAAAGAGTTACTGTTATTTATGTGAATTGATCTCATCTACAGAACAATATCACATTTTTTGTTTTTTGTTTTGTGCAAAAGTATGTAACAGGCAAAAAGAAGCATCTCCGACCCCATATAAAGTAGATATATTCTTGATCAGCATCAACAGCCATATGCAATATGAAAATCATACCCAACCTGTCACATGTGACGTCACGCAAAACAGCTTTTTTTTGCGCAATGCGTTATCGGTATTTTTTGTATCATGATTTCAGCTCACTCTCTTATGTATGCGCGCGCTCTGCAAGTCAAACAAAGAGCGTAGTATCGCTGCCTTTTTCGCACGCACTGAATCAAAGCCAAACATATGTATGTAAGAGGCTGCAGTTAAGTGAATTGCATAGCCTAAACTCACACGTTCTTTAGCCTTTAGCTTTGACTTAGTGTGTGCGGAGGAGGTAGGGTTATTGAACTTTATGATTGACATGCAAAGCGCGCACATAAAATAGAGAGTGAACCAAGGAGCATGATCGGAGCGAGATATCAAATTATCTAATTATCATAAGAGCGACGCGCGCGCTCTGTTAAGTTTTAAACGGCTTATTGAGTTTGGGACGAAGAGCGTTGCTCACACGTACAACGCAGGCATGCATAGATTTGTATACAAACTTATGTGAACATAGTGTGTTACGTTTAGTCTGAGTTATATTAGCAGCAAGTAGGCAAATCCACCCCCCACAACATATATATGTATTTTGGTGTGTAAAATTTTTCTAAACGCACCAATTTATTTTTTTTTTTGTTGTTGTTTTTTTCAATCAATGACACCAACAAAAGTAGCAGTGCGGGCCCAACAACAACACTTACAACAACAACAAACGTTACTTGGGTCGTAAATCAATTGTCAAAGGCACACAAATTTGAAAAAAAAAAAACAATGTGCACTGTGCGAAAAGATACATTTACATAAAATTATGAAAATTATTTTCAAGCGCATTGTTTACTTAATTGTGTATGCACTTATTCATTAAGAAGCGAAAATCCGTTTCTTTTTTGCGAGTGTATGAACCTTTTTTTATGCCTTTGCTTGTGCGACGCGAAGGCGTCACTGCGCATTTGTTTTGTTTTTGTATTCTCGCTTGCGATCAAACTCTCAGCTTGTGCGACAAACAGGCGGCAGTAGTGGAATAGGTAATTTGTTTTGTTTTTGGAGTGGGTAAAAGTGCTCCAAAATGTATGGGAGGTACTGAAGGAGTTGTCCAAAATAAAATTCCTTTCTTAGGACAAACAGAATACCTGCACAAAAAATTGTGTGAAAATTTCAGCCTTCTAGCTCTTTTCGTTTAGGCTGTGGCTGAGCCATTCTAACGCGGACGAACTCTTTTATATATAGAGAAAGAAGATGGGTAAAGAAATAAAAAGAGATGTCAATACTTTTAGAACACAATTTCACCACAATGTGACATTGAATAAAAAATGAAATGTTTCAAGGAAAGAGAAAATAATCATTTAAGTCAGTCTTAAATAAACGTCTGCCGAGTATACTACAAAATGGAGCTGACTTCTAACTTTGGATTTAAATCAATTGTTAAGAAAATCGATGATTTTTTAAATGAGTTTGAAGAAATGATTTTTCCCGAACATCATGAATTGCTTGAAGAATATCGAGAATTTTTTCTTGGCATACGAAAACTGCCATCTAGTTACATCCAAATTTGGCGAACATCTTTCAGCGTGCAGCTGGTCATCCGATCTAGCTACAGAGGGAGTTGATACATGTGGCTGTTTTCACTACAGTATGCGTCTGACAAGACTAGTACGTCTAATTGCAAAATATAAAAATTTAGATAAAAATTAAACAAAAAACATTTAAGTCAATAAAAACCAAATGTTTGAATACTAAATTTAAAAATATCTATATAACATCTTATATACTTACTTATATACATGAATTTATGTTTTAATAAAAAATAAACTCTATAATTTAATCCAAAAAGTACCTCTTTTATTCATTTTGAGATCAATGCAGGATATAAGATTTTCCTAGCACTTGATCAATAATCAAACAGATATATTTATATATATAAAAACACATAGGTTAGAAACGTACACAACAAAAAAGTTGAGTGTGCGTAAGAAAGGGATGATGCTAAAAATTTATACGCAAAGCCTATGTGATTGGTTGAAGGAGTCAATCAATTAACATTCTGCGTTTCATAGACGCTAGTGTATAAAATCGTATAAGGGGACGTGGCTTATTAAATAAGTACAAGAAGGATCACTTTCACCTCTAAATCTTTCTCCCTCTAGCAAATTCTCTCTCCAATACTTTCTCCCTCTATCCTTTCCCCCCCTTACACCTTCACCTTCTAACATCTTCAACTTCACATAAGCCGCATGAATGTTGTTCTTGTTGATGCTCTTGACAAAAACAATGCATCGTGTGGCTTGCAGGAGTCAAAACAATGCACGTACAAATAGGTGCACACTTGACTCTAATACAAAACTAGTTACATAGCCAAAACTGGTTGTATGAACACTTTAAAGATCAATATTTATGGCTTGCTTCTCAAACATAATAATAATTGCCAGCAGATCCCTTGTTCGCAGATTCCTTTGAGTTAGAATCCTCATACCCTTGATGATTTCAATCGCAGATTCCTTTGAGTTAGAATCCTCATGCCTTTGATCTATACTAAAAAGGATCACCCAGGATGTCACGTCTTTTGAGCTAGAACCGGCATGCCTTTGACCTATACTAAAAAGGGTCACCCAGGATGTCACGTCTTTTGAGCCAGAACCGGCATGCCTTTGATTTGGTGTAATAAAACTGTCAAAAGGGGTAATTAAAAAAGTCATAAATTGAGCCAGAACCGGCAATTCCCTACTACTCATATGCAGTATCTGCAGTAAATATGCAGTATCTTTAAAATCTGGCTGCTGAAGCCAGCAATCACGAAATTTTTGTTTGTACGAATCTTTCGGCATTATTTGCAATATATTTAACCAAAAGACTGAATTGTAGGGTAATATTAAAGCAGCCTAATGAAAGTCCTATAGAATATATATTTATAGAAATTCTCAGCCTCAATGGTAATACAAAAATGCTCATTGGCTGCTTATATAGACCTCACAAAAATATACACTACTCTCACATAATAGATGTAATCGCAAATCTAACAATGAGGTACACTGACATTATACTGACAGGAGACTTTAATAGCAATATACTTACTGAACGACACCTTCTGGACGACATGGAGTCTCTTGGCTTAGAACCAGTGAACTCTAAATTACCGACGCACTTTACAAAGAATTTAAGTACTTTACTTGACCTAATATTTGTAAACAAAAAAGAATGCACACTACTTTATGACCAGATTCCCATCCCGGCCTTCTCCAAACATGATCTTATATTTCGGACCTATGACATTCAACCCAATTATTGCAATCTTAAAATAACATACCGTGACTTTATGAACATAGATCTCGCTGGATTACATGCAGATAGCTGTACAGCTGAACTAGACCTCATATATTCTCTCCGTACTGTTGACTCCCAAATAAATCTTGTGCAATACTATATGGAGTATATGTACAATAAATACGTGCCAATTAAAAGCAAATTGGTCAGGCCATCTATAAAATCCTGGTTTAATCAAGATATAAAGTGTGCAATAAATATTAGGGACGCGGCCTATCGGAGATGGAAAAGATATAGGACCGAGGCACTACATAAGCAATTCCTAGCTACCAGACGGCATGTTAACTTCCTGATACAAAGAGCCAAACGCGAATATTTTAATGATAGGTTTAAAAATGCAATATCCGCCAGTCAAACGTGGAAAGAAATTAATAACATGGGAATCGGTAAAGTACGTGGTGTAGTTAGTGAAGATGTTGATGTTAATGATCTCAACAATAAATTTGTTAACCTTAATGTTCCAGTGTCTGTGTGCAATCCGTATTTGTGTTTGCAACCATTTAATAATTGTTGTAATAGTTTTGATTTTATTTGTGTCAATCAATGTGATGTGTATCTGTCTATAAGTAAAATTAAGTCTAACGCAACTGGCATGGATGGTTTCAATCCAAAGTTTTTTAAAATTCTTCTGCCGCTAATCATTGGCTATGTAACCTACATATTCAATACCGCCACCACAACGTCCACTTTTTCCGACCAGCGGAAAATTGCAAAGGTATTACCAATCCCTAAATCTAATCACGAGTTTAGGCCAATCTCGATTTTGCCATATTTATCTAAAATATTTGAGCACCAATTGGCCTCTCAAATAAACAAGTTCCTCACAATAAATCGACTATTAAATGATAAACAATCAGGATTTAGGACTGGCCGAAGTTGTACTACGGCGATAATCAAAGTGGTCGAGGATATAAGATCAAAGATGGATAACAGTGAGGTTTCACTATTGACGCTTCTTGATTTTAGTAAAGCATTTGACACGGTTAACCACGATATTCTACTGGCCAAGCTCAAAACTATGTATAATTTTAGCCAAACTGCTACTAAACTTCTATCCTCTTACTTAAGTAATCGTAGACAAGCCGTTGTTATCCCTTCTAAAACGTCCGAATTCCTTGTTGTCTCTCGTGGGGTCCCGCAAGGATCAATTTTTTAGGTCCACTGCTTTTTAGTATATATATCAATGATTTACCTAGTATTTTGTCTAAATGTAACATCCATTTATATGCTGATGATGTCCAAATGTATGTAAGTCGTCCGCTCAGTAAAATTAACGAATATGTCCAGTTATGTAATGAAGACTTGTTGCGTGTTAGTCAATGGGTCAATGTTAATGGTTTGTGTATTAACCCGTCTAAATGCAAATGTATCTTAATTTACAAAAAGTACCTGAATACTGACAACTTTCCTAAGCTACATATAGATTCCACAGCTATTCATTACGTAGATAAAGCCAAAAGCTTAGGGATCACCTGTGGGAAAAACGTGTGGCGTTTTAAGGCAACTTTGGCTCACCCAGAAATTCCTACCCCTTAACATAAGAATATTGATCGCGAAATCTTTACTATTGCCAAAGCTTTTGTATGGTATTGAAATTTTTGGAAAATGCGACGCTGCAAGCCTAAGGAAGTTGAGGGTAGCGTTTAATAATGTAGCCCGTTACGTGTTTGGCCTCAAAAGGGCAGACCACGTAACGGGTTATGCTAACAGATTGTTTGACCTAGATCTAACGTCTTTAATTAATTTTAGAATTCTTCTCTTCCTACACAAAATTATATATACACAAGAACCTGAGTATTTGTATGGCAACATAAAGTTTACATCGTCCCAACGTGTTAATAACCTCGTTTGCTTGAGATCCAAACTGGCATGTTCTGATAGGCAGTTCTTTATCTTTGCTGTTCGACTGTGGAACAATCTTCCTCCCAACATTAAATCTATACGCAGCGCACACCATTTTAAAATTAATTTAAAATCCTATTTAAAAACTTAATTTTAACGCTTGAAACTGCATTACAGTCCAACTTACGCATAACTTTAATATGTAATTCTTTAGAATCCATTTTATAAATATAAATAATTGTTTAAAATATATAATTTAGATTAATACTTTTACAATTTTACATTTAAATATTTGTGATTAATCCTTTAATTTCTAGTAGCAATACTGTAGCATTAAGAATCGTTCCATAATTAAATAAATAAATAAATTATTAAAGTTTATTTTTCACTTTTGTTGTACATTAGACTACAAATGATATCGAAAATACATATGTAAAAAGTATGTAAAAAAGGATGCCACACCGTTTTAAAAAGATCGCTGTTTTTAATAGATTGGATGCCACAATGTTTTTAAAGAAAACTTTGAAAAAAAGATTGAAATAAATGAATCAAAAAAATCTGAAAAAGGCCTGATTTCCGGATAGGGGATGTTTGATATTTTATCCGGACAAAGCACTTAAAAACAGGACAGATCTGTCCGGAAAAAGGCCAAATCGGCATCACTGTCGTTGGGCTCGCTCTGCTACTTTTATGTTGGTGTCATTGATTTAAAAAAACAACAAAGCAAAACTTGGTGCGTCTAGAAAAATTTGGCACACCAGAAAATGTTGGGGGGGTGGATTTCCATACTTGCTTAACTTAGACAAAACGCAAGAACGATAAAACTCAGATCACGCAGTCAGTGGTTTACACGTTATACAGTGAAGTCAATTTTTGACTTATTTTGAAGTATGTATTAATAACACTTACTTTAAATTAAGTTGTTAATTTGATTTGTTTATAATAATAAGTCGACTTTAGACTTAATAATTGAAGCAACATTATATATAGTTGGATAAGGACTACTAAGGAAACCACAATAAAAAGCAAGTGGTAACGTTGCAGTCGGACGCAATCGACTGCGCTATACTCGATACCAGTATTTAAACCGGTAAAAAGAGGCCTGATTGCAAAGGGGTACGGATGCGGCAGGGGTGAAAGCTGCCTCAAAAATTCTGATACAGATGGGCATGCCACCAGCTATCTTCCTTCCAAATTTGGTGACACTTGCTTCAAGTTTGTTAAAGGTTGGGGAAGGGTGCTGGGGGCGTTTAGCTCAAAAACTATGAAACATACACGCATTCCCGTTTTTAACGAAAAGTTGGGGCGGCTGGGGTTGGCTAGGGCGGTATGGGTGGGCGTGGCATCCAAAGTTTTGATGCAGTTTTTTTGGGATCGTCATCACTTATATTGGCGCAAAATTTGGTGGATCGAGCTTAAAAACTGAGGAAGTTATAGGCGTTTTTGATTAAAAGCCGCGGGGGGCTGGGAGCGGAATGGGTGGGCGTGGCACCACAATTTTTCGGGGATGCCAAAATTTTCCACCAAATTTGGTAACTCTAACTGTAAGGGTGTCCGGAATAGGTGGAATTGTCGATTTTGAGTTATCGAATAAATAAATAAATTTATATTATTAAATATAAGAAGAATCATAAATCATTATGTGCCTTATAATTACCTTATACCTATAACATTTATTTTCTCGCATTGAATTTCTTCTGTCAAAAATCTTACTTAGCCATGAATATTAAAAATAAATTAAATTTGTATAACGTTTAGAAAAATGAATCTTTAAGTTTTTTTATTATTTATGGGAATCATGCTGCAACATAGGGAAAGGAGTATGACTTAGACTGTTGTTTGTAATAGGGATCATCAATAACATTGTATTGCCGGATTATGATGATCATGGAAGGGTGGGCCACAGCTGTGACAACAACACCAGTCCAGCACAGGCAAACGACAGCCATGTAGTGTATGTCCCTCTTTTCCCCTTCTTACCATCTTTTATTTAGCCGATGTTACCATGGCCCGCACGCGATTAAATTTAATTAATAGTAGTAGCACCGCGAGAAGTATTGCCGAGAAATCGTAAAAATAATTTGAACCTGCCCCATCTACCAACCATACAGCTGGAGCCAGCGCGTGCACCCCCTTCTTGCAGTACACAACAACAGCCTCTCGACAACCAACGTAACATGCTACATATATTATTTATTTGGCGCCCAACGTGGGGCCCCAACGTTCGTTTAACGACGTTAGGTTAACCCCAACCTTAGGTAGAACAAGTGACCAACATCTGACTGTGATCTCACCGTGGTAATTCGACTCTATCCGTTCTCTGACCCCTCTTCTAATTCTACTCTTTCCTCAGCTTTTGGGTAAATGCTTTGGGATGCAAGATAAGTGATATCTTGGCCTAGCATAATATTCCGAATAGCATTTGTGACTAGACTAAGCCTTACTGGATGTGTTCTGACTTTAAGTGGTTATAGCTCCGTTGTCATAGTCTAGTGTATCACAGTCAATCCTTGATTTGATAAGTTAGTTGTATTATTGAAAGTTGATTATTGAATTCGCGGAGTATTTAGCTGCAGTCATGCCTTTTAACTATTTACACTAATCTATAATTCAAACCGACTGGTATACCTGTTTTATGCAGATACCAGCGATCCCTTCCATCTACCTTTTTCTTCCAAAAACTTAAGTAAATTTTGTCTGGACAAGGATAAACTTGTTGGTAAAACGGTTATCCGCCGCAAATGAACTGACAGCTTAGAATTTTTTTCGTCCTACTGGTTTAATTAATTAAATGGAGTTTTATAGGTAGAATATTGGATTTGTGGATTATTTAGCTGCAGCCATCCCCTATTATTATCTTCATTCAAGTTTTATTCAAGCCATTCTGGTACTTTTTTTTAGGTACCAGCCTTCGGTTTACCGAAAGCCTAAAATCATATTTGTTGGACAAGGACAGAGCAGTATTTTTTTTGTGATCCGCCACATTATAATAGTAGGGCTTGAGATGACCTTCCTTTTTCCATCTTTTTACATCTTTTAGGTATTTTCTCATATTACTTTTGGTAACAGAGTCTACTCCAGCTCTTTGCTGTTCGCATGATTCCCAGATATTATCGATATTTTGCTTACATAAAATTTTCTTGCATTTTGTTTTTTTTTATAGATTACTAATACGCGTCTATGATATAGTTTCAATTTTTTTTTTGTCTATTTCGATATGGTTTTGCTCCATAGCTTTGAAAATTTAACCAAATCCAGTGACACCGGCAAGCATTGTTGTATTTGTTCCGAAATAATAGTGTTTCAAGCCCAATTATTGGCAACCTCGTGCAGGCACAATTTTCATCGAGCGTGTTTTCACACAAAGGTCGGCAAAAGAAAAGTCTGCCCCGTTGGCAAAGAGAGTTTACACAATTGAGTTCGGCGTCAACTGAAAATCTTAGTCCCACCGGACCATCCACTTCAAACCCAAGGTGGCCCAGCACGTTTCAATCCCTACAGACTAGATCGCAAGCGAGACGAGTTCCAAATTTTGAAGGGTTCGAAATGCGCAACTCCGAGGAAGCCAATCAGTCTCAGGGCTCAGCAAATATTCAGCAAGACTTACCGAATATGGCAGAGTTGACCCAATCGATCACCGAAGCCTTAAGAGTGGCCATGATGGAACAGTCTCGACTTATTGCTAGCAGTTTAGCTGAGCAAACCAATAAAATAGTGCAAGCTTTAGCAGTCAGTCCACGGGTCAGTCCGGCAGCAGAATTAGTTAATCTATCTCCATTGCAACCGCAATCTTCGGTTGGAGTAGAGCCACAAGCTATGGAGGAATTTCTTCGGCTGCCAACGGCAATGCAGCCAAACTCTGGTTCGATTCATAGTCAATCAGCAAGGATTCCCGAAGGGACTCGTAATTCACCGCCTTCTTCAAACCATATGCATAGTGGTATTAGGTCAAATTCCGCAGCACCAGCGCCTGGTAGGGGTGAAGCTGGACCAGGCATCCGACCAGATCGGGTTAGTCAAATAATGGCAAATTGGAAAATGAGATTCACTGGGAAGGCTACCATGTCCATTGACGATTTTATATATCGTGTGGAAGCCTTGACTAAACAGACTTTAGATGGGAATTCTGATTTGACAGCCAGATATGCAAGTAATCTGTTCGACGGTAGCGCTAGTGAATGGTACTGGCGGTATCACAAAAGTGTATCTGAGGTTTATTGGCCAGAACTATGCGTAGCTCTCCGTGGTCAATTTAAAGACGACCGAACGGACCGAAACATTAGAACCGAAATAGAACGTCGCAAGCAACTACCAAATGAATCGTTTGACGATTTTTATGGCGTTATAGCTGCACTAGCTGATAGACTGTCCGAGCCCATGTCTGAAAAATCTTTGGTAGAAATCTTGAGAGCCAACCTATTGAATGAGGTGCAACATAATATTTTGTATGAGCCGGCTAGCTCCGTCAAGGCTCTACGACATTTAGTGCGTACTCGAGAGATTTTCTTACAATCTCTACCTAAACCCAAACAGTCAGTACCTTCTTCTAGACCCATGATTCGCCATGTAAATGCTATGTCAGAAACTGAATGTGAGGAACTGTCTCAGGTGAAAGACGAGCCTGATATGGGTTTTGATGTTGCAGCAGTAGATATATCTTGTTGGAATTGTGCGGGAAAAGGTCACCGGTATCAAGAGTGCATGGCAGAGCGCAAAGTATTTTGTTATGGTTGTGGGAAAGCAGACACCTACAAGCCGAGTTGCAGAAACTGTAGCTCAAACGCGTCAAAAAACTCGAGCCCGCGCGCACCGCAGAACAGTGCACGCAGACAATTGGTGAGCAAAGCTACCAATACCGACTAAAGAATTTATCAACTGAAACTTACTTCCAACCAGACAGTTCTCTACACCCGGACTTAACTCTCAACACTAGTGTTGAACCACCAAACTTGCGAAAAATCCGTTCAAAACGTCGCCGAAGTGATTTTAAAAACAGGCGTCGCTTAGGAAAAAATTCAATCTTAGCCTCGATAGTAGCAGTTCCAAATGACTTACGCCCGCATGCTCAGGTATTGCTTTTTGGAAGAACAATAGTTGGTCTAATGGACACTGGAGCTTCCATAAGCTGTATCGGTGGGAAACTTGCTAGTGAACTTCTACTTGCAAATTTGACTTACAAGCCAATGGTATCGAAAGTAAAAACAGCTGACGGGAAAAATCAATCAATCGTAGGTAAACTAGTTACAGAAGTTACATATCGAGGTGAAACCAACAACATATGTTTTTATTTAGTGCCGTCTTTAGCTGCTGATCTTTACCTGGGTATTGATTTTTGGACAGATTTTGATTTATTACCCGTACACCTTATGGCTCGAAATTTCAATATATCTTCGATTGAAAATCCGACAATGAAAGAAATCACACCTGCTCAGCTTCACCAATTGCAAAAAACGATTGAGTTGTTCCCTTCATTTGCCCAAAAGGATTAGGTAGGACTTCGTTAATCACCCATGCAATAGATGTAGCAAACGCTAAGCCGATCAAACAACGTCACTATGCCGTATCACCTGCAACTGAGAAGCTTATGTACGAAGAGTTTGACCGGATGCTTCAACTCGGAGTAATTCAAGAGTCTAATAGCTCATGGTCATCTCCTGTGGTATTAGTAAAGAAACCTGGAAAAGGCAGGCTATGTATCGATAGTCGAAAGGTAAATGAAGTTTCTGTCAAAGACGCATACCCAATGCCTCTGATTGACGGTATTTTAAGTAGATTGCCGAAAGCGGAATATGTGACTAGTCTTGATCTGAAAGATGCCTTCTGGCAGATACCTCTCGACCCGAACTCTAGAGACAAGACTGCTTTTACAGTTCCTGGTCGCCCGTTGTATGAGTTTGTTGTCATGCCATTTGGGTTGACTAACGCCCCTCATACTATGTCTCGACTGATGGACAAAATAGTCCCCGCGCATTTGCGCAATGAGGTGTTCATCTACTTGGATGACTTACTAATTATTTCAGATACTTTTGAGCGACATCTCGAAGTTTTGTTGATTGTTGCTTCTCATCTAACTCGTGCCAATCTCACTCTAAATGTCGAAAAAAGCAAGTTTTGCCAGCCAGAAGCCAAATATTTAGGACACGTAATCGGCAATGGCCTCATTAGCACTGATCCCGAAAAAATATCAGCCGTAAAGGATTTTCCGATACCGCGATCAAGAAAACAAGTACGTAGGTTTCTGGGCATGACAGGCTGGTACCATAAATTTATCAGGAATTATGCCGCTATTTCGTCGCCACTTTCGGATACCCTTGAGTCAAAACAAAAGTTTGAATGGACTGAAGATGCTCAACGGGCTTTCGAGTCTTTAAAAATTCACATGTGTTCCGCTCCAGTTTTGCACAGTCCTAATTTTTCTGAGCCCTTCGCTATTCACTGTGATGCCAGCCATACCGGAGTTGGGGCAGTGTTAATGCAGACAAACAGCCAAGGTGACGACATACCGATTGCATTTATGTCTAAAAAACTCAATCGGTGCCAAAGGCAATATACTGTCACAGAAAAGGAATTCAGAGCTTATGTTGAAGGCCAAGAGTTAACTATTATTACTGATCATGCCTCTTTAAAATGGCTTATGACGCAGGCAGACCTCAGTTCGCGATTGGCTAGATGGTCCTTAAAACTACAAGGTTTTACATTTAAAATTCAGCACAAGAAGGGAAGCCAAAACATTGTTCCGGATGCACTATCGCGCACGTATACTGAAGATTTGTCGTCTATCTCACTAAATAGCCTAATAGTTGACTTAGAGTCGCCCGAGCTTAAGTCCACTGAGTATATGGATCTCATAAATAAAATACGTCAGAACCAATCGTCCTTGCCAGACCTTAAAATCGTAAACGATTTTATTTTTCACAGAGCTGAACACTCAGCTGCCGTAAAGGTTGCCGATGATTTATGCTGGAAACTTTGGGTTCCACGAGCTTTAGTATCGTCCGCTTTGAGTACAGCTCATGATAATGTCTTGTATTCGCACGGGGGGATAAATAAAACGTTAGAAAGACTCAGAAGGTACTATTATTGGCCTAATATGGTCACTGATGTGAAAAACTTTATAAATGCGTGTGACCTCTGTAAATCCACGAAGCATTCAAACAGATCAATGAAGCCACCAATGGGACACACAGGTCAGTCATTGAGATTCTTCCAGAAGCTGTATGTAGATTTTTTAGGACCCTACCCTCGCAGTAAATCTGGAAATGTAGGAATTTTCGTCGTACTAGACCATATGTCAAAATTTCCTTTTTTAAAGCCCGTCAAGAAATTCACTGCAGAAGCGGTCACGAACTTCATGGAAGAGGATCTTTTCCATTGTTTCGGAATTCCTGAAACTGTCGTCTCTGACAATGGAGTTCAAAAAGTTAGTAGCATAAGTTGCGCACTTCGCTCCAGCTTCCATTTAGCTATCAATACCAGCCCGTACAAGTTAGCGTTTGGCCAGCATATGATAACCAACGGAAAAAGTTACAAATTATTAAGAACTTTAGGCATGTTGGACGATCGGGGCATGCAGTTAAGTCGAGAAGATTCCTTTGATATGTTGCGTAGCTAGGCAACCACTACCATGCAGACACAGAATGCCCACAATGAAAAGGCATACAACTTGCGAGCTAAAGAAGTATCCTTTAAAGTGGGGCAAGAAGTTTTTAGGCGAAACTCTCAGCAAAGTGACTTTAAAAAAGGTTACAGTGCGAAATTAGCACCAAACTTCGTAAAAGCCCGAGTGCGAAAAAGAGTCGGGAATTTATATTACGAGCTCGAAGACCATCAAGGACGCCTTGTTGACACCTTCCACGCCAAAGACATTAAGCAATAATCCTTGATGTGCAAGCGTGTATCCCGCTCGCTGTGTTCCACATCAAGCCTGATTTTAGTGGGAGGGAAAATGTAGTGCGCTTGCCCTTAAATTGTTATTTCCTATGCCTAAAATTATGCAATGGCAATTATGTTGGCTAGCGCCACCTGTCGTGAAAGCGGCTCATTAAGTTGCTCGCTCACCACCACAAAAATGCAACTCTTGCATTTTTTTTTTTTTCTCGAAGCCGAAATATGTCGGCAAGATCGAACGATATCCCGGATGCTGGATTGGTTCGGCACGAGGAGTCACGTTTTTGATCTGGTGGTGCTCAGACGTGGGTCGGAAAAACTCCTGAGTGGCGCACTTTGCCAAACGTAAAATTTCTAACCTCGCCTCGGAGTAAAATTCGAAAAATGTTAAAAACAGTCGATTTAATATGTTGTGACAAATAAACAACAAACAATTAATTCGCTGCCCGCTTAATCCCTGGTGCCAAAGGTGAAGAAAAAAAATTAAGCACTCCGAGACCACCAAAACCACGCGGAGTTCTGCAACATAATCTACCCGTCCACAGCAGCCCCAGCAGAGAACCATTGAAGATTCTTATTCTGCTGTACCCCAAAAACTGCATGAACAATTTTAAAAACGCTAAACTACAAATATAGAGTGTTTAACTTTGGCTACGAACCATTATTAACATTATTAAAATAACATAACCGGCGCCTAAAACTAAAAAGACCAAGCAAAAAAAAAAAAAAACCGAGTTAATTATTATTAAAAATAATAAGTTATTTAACAGCTCATCTCGCTGCAACAAACATTTTCTAAAAACCACCCACCACAAGAAACGCGAAATAAAAAAAAAAAAAAAGAAACGGACCACAATAGTTATAATCAATGTTATTCACATTGCAAAAAAAAAAACATATAAAAAAAAAAATTAGACAACCACGTATGAAGAAAATTCTTAAAATTAAAAATAATTTAAGTTAATTTATTATTCCAATTTTAATGAACATGTGTCAAATTATCTATTAATCAAAGTTCAAGTCAAGTTCAATCGATATAAAATTGAAGTCGAGAAAAAAATATCTTCTTGGTACAACTAAACCAAATAGAGTTGAAACAAACAGAAACAAATTATTATTGATAAAACATCATACCCCATTTAACTTAACCCCCCCCACCAGCTTTAAAGAGTATAAAACAAAACATATGATGCAGCTCACGGCAAAAGATCTTTTGGATGTCGAGGAAAAGAAAAGTAAGTGCATCAATTAAAAACGATAATTAATCCCTCCTAAAAAAAAGAAGAATTTAAATAAATATTTTTGGTTAAAGAAAAACGTGCAATGCCGCTCTCTTAAAAACAGAACTAAGAGAAGACAAAAATGAAAAAGAGCTTTCAAGCTTGCGGTTTGCCTAATGATTTTGAGATTTAAAGAATAAGCTTAAGAGTATGCACCAAATCACCTAATCACCTGCGAGGCTATGCAATATAAAAATGAAGTAAATTAATTGTTGCAGCCTCAACAGCACATACCCAAAAACCTATACGTATATTAATGCATCTATTAAATTAAATATTTGTTTATTTAAAAAAAAAAAAATAAAATAAAAATAAATTCAAATAAAAATAAAATATAGTAAAGAAAAATGAATAAAAATATAATACAATAATTTATTAAATTAAATAATTGATTATTATCATTTAAATCATGCTTTAAAATACACAAACAATTTATTATTTCTAGCATGAATTAAAATAAACAAAACAAAAAAAAAAAAAAAAAAAAAAATTTATTATTTCTAGTTAGACTTAAAATAAACATAAAAAAAAAACAGTTCGAATTAGACCGCCGCTGAGATAAGACGTCTCCACGCATAGTTTCAATTCGCGCACTCATAAAACCTTATCGCAAAGCATATCGCAAAGAACTTACAAACAAACAAAAGCACAAAGCATAAATCAAAATCAAAAACAGCAACAACAACACACCGTTTAACTGTTTTTACCAGTTATGTTGGGGTCTACAGACCCCCCTGACAGAGCCAAGCTACAGCTTGAGCCCAAGTTCCTCATCATGAAACGAAATGACGAAACCTCAATGGCTAATGTCTCCCCGTTTCTAATCAAGAAATGCATTGATTACACTTGCAATGGTGAAGTTCTTCTGGCCAAAAAAACACGTGACGGAAACCTTTTAATCAAGACCAAGAACGCCCTCCAAGCAGACAAACTGCTAAAATTAAAGCTTCTCGGAACATTTCCCATCACAGTGATCGAACACACCACACTCAACATATCCAAAGGTGTAATTTACTCCAACGACCTTCGATTGCTTAAGGAAGAAGAAATCAAGGAGGAATTAAAAGACCAAAACGTATGTGATGTAAGAAAAATTCTCAGAAAAGTAAACGGAGATTTACAAGAAACAGGCCTTGTCATCATAAGCTTCGCATCCCATGCGGCTCCCGAGAACATCAAGATTGGGTACGAAATGGTCAAAGTACGTGCATATATACCACCCCCGGTACGATGCAACAATTGTTTTCGCTTCGGGCACATATCCAAAATTTGTCGCAACAAGAAAACATGCATTAATTGCGCTAAAGAACTGCACACAGATCCAGACACTAACGAACTGTGCAACTTCGACAAATGCTGTATAAATTGCCAAGACAATAACCTTCCAGACACAAACCACTCATCAATCTATAGAAGATGCCCCATATTTGTCAAGCACCAAGAAATACAGACGATTAAGACCATGGAAAAAGTAGACGCTAAAACAGCTCTCTCAATCTACAACTCCAGACACCCACACGACGGATCTCTCTACTCAAGTGTAGCCAAGATGAATTCACTCAACTATAACAAAACTGGCATAACCAACTCAATAATGGAATCTCAACACAATGTAACTAGTAATAAATTACCATTAAGTAAGACAGAAACAACACGTAAGATCACATCCTATGACGACTTAATAGTCAATAACGAAGATAAAACCCTTCCCAATAGCTCAATACATACACTCACAACCCCCAGCCCCCTACACAATCACCCAAATCCACTTGTTAAAATCTTTCCCAAAAACATAAACAACAAACTTAAAGCAACTCTTAAAGCTAAAGAAAAACAACAAACATCTGCACCAAAACCTAAAACCACAACACCACCAAACGAATCCAAATACGTATCCTTGAGTGATTCCGATGAAGAAATGAGGTAGTCAATGCTGTGGCCGTTCGGCATCCCTCCTCCCCGCCCCGCTCCGGGGGTTGCACGTTTCTGAAACGACGTTTCAGAGGCGTGAGATTCCCGGGGCGGGGCGGGGAGGAGGGGTGTGACCGACAACAGTATCTCTCACTGTAGTTGGTGCTCTCTTGAGCACCTACATACCAATTTATCGAGACACCCAAACAAAGAACTCCAATACTCCCACCACCAAAATGTCTCTTATAATCATGCAATGGAATATTAATGGACTCAAAAATAACTATAGTGAGCTACAAACTCTAATTGCAAAACATAGACCCCATATTATAACGCTTCAAGAAACCCACATTTTACCCCACATTACGCACCCCAAACCAATTAATTATAATATGATATCATTGAATTCCTCACCTACTTACGGAGGAGTAGGAATTCTAATTCACAAAACTATAGAATATCAAGAAATACCCCTTCGGTCTAGCTTTGACTCCATATGCATAGAAATTAGGTCAAAGAAAAAACTGAGAATTATCTCTTCATACATTCCTCCAAAAGCTAAATTCACTATAAACTCTCTATTCTCCGTTCTTAACGTCGCACAGTGGCGCCCGTAGAACAAGTCAAGTGGCAAAAATCAAAAATTGCATGTGCCTCTAAGAAATATTGAATGAAGCTACTTTATAGGAAATTTTCCACTGATTCCAAATCTGCAACCCTTAACATAACCGGATTTTTTGTTTAGAAGATATAGCCCTTCAAAGTTGACTAATTTTTTGTGCTACATAAAAATCACAATTTTAAGTTAATTTGGTCGGCTTTCTGATACCATATCTCAAAAACTAGTGATCGGATCGTCATTATTTTTGATTCTATTGATAGATATTTTTATTAAGAAAAGAATAAAAAAAAAATTGTACTGTTTGGTTTGCGTTTGGCCAGGTAAATCAATATTTACCAACTATCCATTTTTTCACTATTTCTCAACTTTGATGGAACATAAAAAAAAACTATGTCATACTATATTGGGCAAATAGTCCAAATAAATTCTTTGATTATTCCTCTATCTAATGCAAAAATTTTCATCTGCCCGTTTTTGCCCCTTTTTTTTTAAAAGGTAAAATAGTGAAAAAAGACATAGTTACAAAAATGGGTTGCATGCATTTCTGGGCAATTTATGACATATAAGCGGAAAAACCCATGAATATTTGACAAAAAATTAAAAAAAAAAAAAAAAAAAAAAAAAAAATATTTTTTATTAATTGTTATATTAATTTTTAATTATAAAAGCCAATAAAATAAAACAATAAAAATCAAAAAAATTTAAAAAATATTTTTTTTTCTTCCCGTAAAATTAATTTTTTCACAATTTTCAACTTTGCATACCCATAGTTAGGCACCCAAAAATCGTAAAATTCATTTCAAATGCTCAATTTATAGGTTGATTAATTATCTATCAGATGCTTTTTAATTTGATCGATTATCTCATTTGGTTCAAAAGTTATGATTTTTGCCACGAATCAACTCAAATGGCCCCACTGTGCGTCGCTAATAACACACCCACAGTAATAACTGGTGATTTTAATTGCTGGCACAGAAGATGGGGCTCTCCCACTAACAACAGTAAGGGCATAGTACTGGAAAAGTTCGTCACACAATCTAATCTCACCATCCTCAACGATGGGAGCCCAACACACCTAAGTACCCATAACACTTTAACACACATTGATCTCACAATAAGTACACTGGATATTGCAATTGAAGCAGAGTGGAAAATCGAGAGCAACTTTTTTGGAAGTGATCATCTGCCTATCTTAACATCTATCTTTAACGTAGACCAGACCCACACACCTACCTATAGACCATTATTTAAAGTAAATTCAGCGGACTGGAACTCTTTTCAAACCCTATCTCAGCACCACCACTCTAACACTCCCATAAGCGAAAAAGTTAACCAAGAAGCTGCTAACATCAACAGAATAATTATAAAAAGTGCTCATCAGAGTATCCCCAAAGCTTGCAACAATTCTTCACATTGTGTCCCCTGGTGGAACAAACAGCTAGAGGTACAAAGAAAATCAAAAAATGCAGCATGGAGAACACTGAAAAGAAATATCTCTACCGAAAACATTTTAGACTATAGAAGAAAAAACGCCCAATTTAAACGCAGCTTAAAATTATCAAAAAAAGAATCTATACAGAAATTCACAGGTGATATCAATCCCTCTACTCCTGTACCTAAAATATGGAGCAACATCCGCAGATTTTGCGGTCTCAATCCGACTAAGGGAATTCATTGCATTCTACTGCCGACCTGTTCAAACACTGTTACCCATCCTCAAAACATAGCCGATGCCTTTTGCTGCAATTGGTCGTCTGATTCGGCAGACTCCAACTTCTCTAGCACATTCTTGACACACAAAGCTAGTGCCTTAGGATCCAGCCTTTCCTATGCCTCAGTAAGCAATTCCCTTCAAATAGAACAGAAGATTAATTACATAGAATTTGCGTCCGCTCTTGATTCCTTAAAAGGAAGTACACCTGGCTTGGACCGAATCAGCTACCCAATGATAAAAGCATTACCCAAAGAGCTAAAGATGAGACTAATTAACCTCTACAATGTAATTCTCTCTCAACATATACCGCAACAATATAAGCTTAGTGTAATCATACCTGTTTTGAAACCAAACAAACCAAAAACAGAAATCTCGGCTTACCGACCAATATCCCTAAATCCGTGTCTAGCAAAACTGTTAGACAAAATTGTAGCAAAAAGGCTATGGTGGTTTGTTGCAACACACAAACTTATACATAACAGCCAAGTCGGGTTTAAGAAAGGCAAGTCAGTTATGGATAGTCTTCTTTTCATAGATCATCTTTTAACTAAAGCTTTAGCCGCAAAAAATCACTTGTCCATAATATCCTTAGACTTCTCAAAAGCCTTCGACAAAGTTGGAGTCCATGCTGTAATCGACCAGCTAACAAAATGGAAAGTTGGCCCAAACATACTACGGTATGTTACAAACTTTATGAAGAACAGGAAAATAAAAGTCAAAGTAGGTAAATTCTACTCCAAAACACTACCTCTCGAGAATGGGATTCCACAAGGATCCCCGCTCTCAGTGATCCTATTTATAATAGCGTACCAAAAACTTAACGAAATAATCGCCCGACACAAGGATATATATGTAAGTGCGTACGCCGATGATTATAACCTCCTACTCAAACTGGACAAAACAAAAAACATTACTTTAAACCTTAACTCATTATTTGAAAATATTTCCGAATGGTGTCTCTATTCTGGGGCCAGTCTACAACCGGAAAAATGCAAACATATGCATGTTTGCAACAAGCAAAGATGCGTATGTGTTGTAACCACAAATAACTGTCAGATATACAACACTAATGCACTCAAGCTCTTGGGCGTTACCTTTAATAATAAGCATAAATGGACCACTCATACTGAAGAACTTGCTTTATCGCTAAACAAACGAATCGACGTCATTAAATGTCTATCAAGCTTCAGGTTCAACTGCAGTACTCACACTCTTATATCCGTAGTCAAAGCCTTAATAATATCAAAGATCGACTATGCCTTACCACTGTATGGCACAGCGTCAATTTCTTCTCAAAAAAAAATAAATACGAAGTTAAACGCAGCAGTCAGAATTGCACTAGGCGCATTTAGAACTACACCAACGAAAAACATACTCTTTGAAGCTGGCATTTCATCTGTAGAAACCAGAAGAAAATACCTCACGACTAATCTATTTAAAACTATTATACATAGTTCTGACTCACCACTCTGTAAACTAGTTAAAAATTACAAGCCACCAAAGGCAAACAAAACACACTCCGCTCTAGACCTAATTATCAAATATAACAAACAACTAAATATTACCCTAAAACCACCAAACAAATTAAAACACAAATCCCCCCCTTGGTCTCTAAACACAGACGCCATTAATACATCTCTTAGTAAATTCAACAAAAACACAACACCACCAGACATGTACAGAAAACAGTTTCTAGAATTCAAATCAAAGTATAACAACAGAACAAAATTTATATACACGGATGGCTCCCAAATTGATGGATCCACAGGATATGCTGTAACCTCAGACTCGGAGATTATTAAAATAGGGCTTTTACCCATCTACTCAACCGTCTTCTCAGCTGAAATCATCGCTATTCATGAAGCCATTTCAGTTCTGAAAAATGTGCGCGGCAAATTTATAATTTGCTCGGACTCGTTATCAGCCCTTAACGCCATAAAAAATGTAAGCAACCTTTCATACTATGCCTCAGAAATTAGAAACCTTCTCATAAGATTATCTCCAAAATTTACCTTGCTTTGGGTCCCCGCCCATACCAACATCAAAGGCAACGAGCTGGCAGACAAAACTGCCAAAGATTCAAAACTACACCCACTTACCTACACCCTAAACAATAATTGTAATGACATAAAAGAGTTTATTAAAAAACATTTCCAAACCGACTTGCTAAATAGTTTTTCTGACACATCCACCTGGTATCAACAAACTAATTCTCAAAAAAACAACATAAAAGAATACTTAAAGAAAAGGCACCAGATCTCCACTTCTCGCATAGATGAAGTAAAAATCATACGCCTTCGTTTGGGTCACACTAACGTAACCCACCTACACCTTATAGACAAGTCAATCCCGAGCACTTGTTCCTTTTGTCACTCCACCACCACTATATCTCTAGATCACCTTTTGAACACCTGCAACGCCTTTAATAATATAAGATCTAAATATTTCACTCAATGCACCCCACGTTCACTATTATCCAACATAAATTCTGTAAATATAGATATAATAATAAAATACCTTAAGGACTGTAAGATTTACGATAAGATATAGATATAATTTCTTTAATAAGTAACTAACTTGAAGTCACCATTGTTAAATATAAGTTTATTAAGTATTAGCGCAAAATATGCACTATTAATCAGCCGAAGGCCTCAGCAGCCATGGCTCAAATAACTCGGTGTCTTGTTTTTTACAAAAACAAGTCAACTCTTTGTAATAATAATAAACATAAAAAAAAGAAAAAAATTTAATTACATATTTACACTTTATTAGTATTTACATTTATATTATAATATTAGTATTTGATCATTTTTATTGCGAAATTGAACGGAATTGAATTTTGAATAAAAGATATTGGAAAAAAGAAATATATATAAAATTTTGATAAAATTTATACTTCATTAAATAATAAAATAAATTTATATTATTAAATATAAGAAGAATCATAAATCATTATGTGCCTTATAATTACCTTATACCTATAACATTTATTTTCTCGCATTGAATTTCTTCTGTCAAAAATCTTACTTAGCCATGAATATTAAAAATAAATTAAATTTGTATAACGTTTAGAAAAATGAATCTTTAAGTTTTTTTTTTTTTTGGGGGAATCTCCCCTCAACATAGGGAAAGGAAGAGTTATAAAGTTTTTTTTTTTAAGAGGAAATAAAAAATAATTTTTAATTTAGGTTTTATAATAATATGGGAGGGGGGGCCAGGGGTGCAAAAAAAAAAAACCCCAACCCAAAAAAAAAGGCAAGGTTGATGCCAGATTTATGTGTGGCCGGCATCTAACCGACCCAGAACCATGAATCATAAATTCTTTGATGCTCATGTTTCTTAAGCTAAGATATAACTGTAATATGTGGTTTGCTCTCATTATGTTAATGTAACATAGCATCCACATAAGCTTAACATCCAAGCACTATGCTCATGTCTTAGCTTCCTCCTTTTACTTTCGTGAATAAACCCTCCTACGCACCAGAAGTGTCAATTCGGCTTCACATATACATATATACTTTCCACACACATATAATATAATAATATAACATATATAACATATTGTACATACAACACTACATTTGAACGAACACTACAAATCCAACAAGAAGTTGGTCAGCTACAATAAACGACATAATACAGCACACCACCTCGATCGTCATTATTACTCATCTTTTGGATCCTCCGCCACATTCATTGGTCCTTCGAGCCGGATATTCTTCCACTCGCCCCAGCAAAGTTCTAGGAGAAAAAAGATAAGTAATGCATTTTCTATTTCTTCAAATTGTGCAAGTGAAAATTTCTACATACCGGCACTACTGTCCGCCATATTGCAATATATTTCCAAATATATGTATATTGTATGTATGTTAACTCTCATCCGTCCACATATTTTAGCACCCGCTAAATTAAATTTCCACAATTTCCAAATCCTACAGAAAAAATGACACATCTATGTTTTTTTTTAAAATAAAATAAATATTAAAATATTTTTTGGCATACATATGTATGTATGTACTTACAATTTTTCATTCCACTGTTCCGCTCTGAACTGCAGCCCAACTATACGTACATATGTATGTACATACTTTCTACAATAACAGAATAACATTATATACGAAATATTATTCACATCCATGCTACAACTACAGAATAATATTTTATTCTAAATATTATTCATGAATAACATCCACATTCCTAATAATTCATTAAACGTAATTAGTTGCACAAAACAACAAAAATCATAGCAGCCGCCGGCAATCCGCCACCTGTTGAACGTACATACATACGTGCTTACAGACAGACACATTATTTTTTCTTATGCTGGCTGCTAAATTCGCACTCACAAAACAATATTTCTTTTCACATCTACATGCAACTTTTACAAACACACTCCGTCTAAACACATTATTATAAACGTAATTCAATAAACAAAACATCAGCAGCCGCCGGCAATCCGCCACCTGTTGAACATACATAGTACACTTGTGCATATGCATATGCACGTACGAGCAGATATATTAATATTCCTGCGCGCGCTGCTCAACTCTCACTCAAAAACAAACATATTATTTTTTTTCACATACTACATAAACTTATTACGTTAAACATACAATAAAACGAAGAAATAGCAGCCGCCGGCAATCTGCAATCAGCTGATCACATTTGTACATACACATAGCGATCCATATGTACAGACAGATATAACATACATATATTGATGTTCATATGTTGGTTGCACAACTCCCGCACACAAATTCACTGTTACTCAACAGCCAAACACAACATTAAACATAATTTCACTCCTAAATATATATTTTTTGATTAATTAACACAAAACTAATTGCTGCTGCAAACAAAAGGTAAACAAACTACGATAATCGATAGTCGGCAAACCAAACTATCGTTTAACACATTCGACACGTACAAAAACTCAACGTTTCCACTAGCAGCGCATCCAAAGCGTCTGCATTTGAACGCCGTTCCAAGTTGGCGCTATTCAAATTCAAAACAACCAAAAATTATTTCCAAAAAAAATAAATATATAAAAAAAAAAAATACAAGTGGTACAGATAAAATAAATAATTATTTAATTATTATTCAAAACATTTTTTACATTTATTTCATCGTTTTTATTCCGCTTTATTTTAATATTGTCGTGACCCACCTAACGTTCCAGGTAATTCGGCACACATTATTATTCTTTTAAATTGCAAAGCATAGTATGTCCACAGGGTCAAAAGGGACCGATAAAAAAGCAAAATTTAAGCCAGATTTTCTACGTTCCCAACCTGAGCGTCGTCATTCCAGTTCGTCCGCGCCATCTGGGTCGCAAGCTTCTCGTATTCCAGTCAGGGCACCTCCACAAAGTGAAGAGAAGTTAAATCCAATCGTTCGCGTGAAGAAAAATCCATCGGCGTCACCAGCAGCAACGTCATCGCGATTTCCCATCGCACTTCCGAATAAAAATTCAAACTCACAATTTCCGAATCGTAGTCCGAAAAAAAAGTCAAAGTCACAATTTCCGACTCGTAGTCCGATAAAAACCAGAGCTACCACGAAAAGTTCAACGATGTCCTTGGCGAAGTTTATTTCCGTTACGGACAAACTGATCCAGTTTGAGTCCCGTGTAAATGCTCCCGCATCCGACGAAGATAATATTTTTACCTTCGAAATTCGCCGTGATCGCTTACAAGTCTTTTGGGATAAGATTGAGACTGAGTATGAAATCTGTTCCAAGGCACTCACACAAGAAGAGAAGACTGATGATATTGCTGCAATGGAGGCGAAATATGAGCACTCCTACACCGTGTATGAAAGGTGTCTTTCACGCCTGAAGGGAGCGATAAAGGGTGTGTCCGCATCTGAAAGGGTTGAAATACCCACTCCTCTGCCCTTCTCCGGGGGCTGTCGCCTCCCTCCATGTGACACCGAGGTGTTCCATGGAAACTATCTGCGTTGGCCCACGTTCCGGGACCTTTTTACTGCAATATATGTCGACAATCCTAGGTTGACTCCGGTTGAAAAATTGTTCCATTTAAACTCAAAGACTGCAGGTGAGGCCAATGAGATAATCGCCAAATTCCCGCTTACCAACGATGGGTTTGCGACTGCGTGGGCAGCACTTTGCGAGCGCTTCGAGAATAAGAGGCTGCTTGTCACTAGCCAACTTAAAATTCTGTTTAACCTGTCCCCGGTTAACCACGAATCTGGTGCAGCAATCAAGGAGCTCCAAAGTACCATCCAACGATGCTTGACGGCGCTTGAGCATTCCGATATCGACGCGTCTTCCCCGTTCGCAGATTGTATTCTAGTCTTTCTGTGTTCGTCAAAGCTGCCAAAACTCACACTTTCCTTGTGGGAACAGTCCATTTCCAACAAATCCGAAATTCCAGCTTGGAAAGATTTAAGCGCGTTCCTAAACGAACGTTATCGTACGCTCGAAGCTATTGAAGATGTGAAATCTACTTCCACTTCACAAAACTCTTCTGCTTCCAGTTCCAATTCCCGTACTACCCAAGGCCTGAAGAGGGTAAATTCATTCGAGGCCCAAGTTAATTCAAAGAGCAAGACGTGTGACCTGTGTTCCAAAGAAAACCATCCGATCAGGCTATGCACACGCTTCCTTCTAATGCCCGTTAGTGAGCGGGCGGCTTATATCAAGCAGAAAAAACTCTGCCTTAACTGTTTCGCAAGAGGTCACCAGTTACGAGAGTGCACCAGTGCGCACAGTTGCTTTACGTGCAAGGGTCGCCACAACACTCTTCTTCATCGAGGTGATTCTGCTCAGGGAGATTCCTCCCATTCCAATGCCAATTCCAATTCCATTATACAGTCCGCTAACCAACATTCTAATGCAAATTCCCACAATATACAGTCCACTATCCTGCAACCAGCAGCAAATGTCCAAACGTATTTTGCTGCTAACGAACAGAGTGTCCTACTCGGCACCGCGGTCATTAACGTATGCCATCGAGGAGCTACGTATACCGCTCGAGCCCTAATCGATTCAGGCTCAGAGGCTACATTCATCTCTGAGCGATTATTCCAACAGATAAAGCTGCCATTCGAATCCGTGCAAGCTCAAGTTTCTGGGCTAAATCAGACAGTTGCAGCCCAAGCTCAAAAGTTATGCCATTTTACAATAGGCGCTTCTACGAAACCAAGACTTCATATAGAAGCTTCGGCGTTCGTTCTTCCTCAGTTGGCCGGAAACGTGCCCGCCATATCGGTTCCGAAAAGTTCCCTGAGGAACCTCCCAGCCATTGAGCTGGCCGATCCGACTTTCCATCAGAGTTCACCGATTGACGTTCTTATTGGCGCGGATATCCTTCCGTCTGTCATGTTAAGCGGCTCTCTTCCTAACCTTTGCGGTTCGCTCCTTGGGCAAGAAACCATTTTTGGCTGGATTCTCACCGGCCCACTTTCAAAGATTGTGCCGAAGTCAATTTCATCTTTCTCCGCAAGAATTTCGACCAACGAAGGGATGCAGCTAGACCATCGCAGTTCCAAATTTTGGGCGGTGAAGGATGCTCCAGTGCCGCAGACCCGAAACCTAAGCATCTCCCAAATCTCCACACCGTGTGACCAAGCGTCCTGTGCTGTCAAAACAAACTCTATGTTATCTGTCAATTTCATACAACCAGACACATACTTATATGATTCTTTTCATTTCCGGAATTTTTCTTCTAGCGACAAGATGCCGTCGCACAAGTTCACGCAGTACGACCGCCCCATCGGCACAAACTCCTTTCGGTGCAGGATGTGCCGAGGAATCCATGCATTGAGGAAATGCCACCGTTTTTTGCAGCTCACGGCTGAAAAGCGACTCCGGGCAGTACTTATTAATAAGTACTGCCCCAACTGCCTGGCTCACCAGCACTCCGGGCAATCCTGCCGCAGCGCTGGCACTTGCAAGGTCTGTCATAAGGACCACCACACCCTGTTGCACATCCACGAGGCCCGCAGAAACAGTCGCCCATCCACAGGGCGTGAGCGATCAGCTTCGCCCCGGGCCACTAGACCCCCCCCTAAGCGGTCTCCAAACCCTCGTCGCCAACCGTCGCCAGCACTTCCTGGGCCCATCCAAACATCGCTGACTTCCATACTGCAGCACAATGCTGTGAGCGTCCTGCCAACAGCCGTTGTCAAGCTTGACACTGGGCTGAAGATTTTCGATGTCCGGGTAATGATTGACCCGTGCAGCTCCACCAGCCGTATCAACACGTCCCTGGCAACGGCTCTTGGGCTATCCGTCACCCGTGTTGGTGCAGAAGGTGTCTGCACGGCTCTCCTGCGATCAGGGATGACCGATTTTCGCCGTGAAGTCATTCTCCATGTGGACCACGATTTTGGCATTCGTACGCCAGTCAGGCCGATCATCGCTGATGCTGAGCACTTCAAGAGCATTGTTCTGGCCGACGAACGCTGGTTTCACCCCTTTACGGTGTGCGTGACGCTCGGAGCGGATGTGTATCCTCACATCATTCTCAATGGCGTCTTCCCGAGCACCAATAACTATCCAATGGCCCAGCATTCCGTCTTTGGCTGGATTCTGTCCGGGACCTGCGGCCAGTAGCTCCATTGCAATTCATTGCAAGGGGGGGAGGATGTTGATGCCAGATTTATGTGTGGCCGGCATCTAACCGACCCAGAACCATGAATCATAAATTCTTTGATGCTCATGTTTCTTAAGCTAAGATATAACTGTAATATGTGGTTTGCTCTCATTATGTTAATGTAACATAGCATCCACATAAGCTTAACATCCAAGCACTATGCTCATGTCTTAGCTTCCTCCTTTTACTTTCGTGAATAAACCCTCCTACGCACCAGAAGTGTCAATTCGGCTTCACATATATATACTTTCCACACACATATAATATAATAATATAACATATATAACATATTGTACATACAACACTACATTTGAACGAACACTACAAATCCAACAAGAAGTTGGTCAGCTACAATAAACGACATAATACAGCACACCACCCCCAATCGCATTATTAAACACCTTTTTGAACCCCCCCCAAACAAAAAAAAAAAAAAAAAAAAAAAAAAAAAAATTTTTTAAATTTAAAAAAAAAAAAAAAAAAAAAAAAATAAATTTTTTCCCCCCCTTCCCCCCCCTTTTTTTTTTTTTTTTATCATAATACCACCCCCCCAAAAAAAATAAAAAAAATAAAAAAAAAAAAAAATTGCCAAGAAATCGTAAAAATAATTTGAACCTGCCCCATCTACCAACCATACAGCCGGAGCCAGCGCGTGCACCCCCTTCTTGCAGTACACAACAACAGCCTCTCGACAACCAACGTAACATGCTACAATGCGTCTGACAAGACTAGAACGTTTAATTATAAAATATAGAAATTTAAATAAAATATTAAACAAAAAACATTTAAGTCAATAAAAAACCAAATGTTTGAATACTAAATTTAAAAATATCTATGTAATATCTAATATACTTATATACATGAATTTATGTTTTAATAAAAATAAACTCTACAATTTAAACCAAAAAGTACCTCTTTTATTCATTTTAAGATCAATGCAGGATATAAGATTTTCCTAGCACTTGACCAATAATCAAACAGATATATGTATATATATAAAAACACATAGGTTAGAAACGTACACAACAAAAAAGTTGAGTGTGCGTAAGAAAGGGATGATGCTAAAAATGTATATGCAAAGAATATGTGATTGGATGAAGGGATCAATCAACTAACATTCCCATCTGCGTTTCATAGACGCTCGTGTATAAAATCGTATAAGTGGACGTGGCTTATTAAATAAGTACAAGAAGGATCACTTTCCCCTCTAAATCTTTCTCCCTCTAACAAATTCTCTCTCCAATACTTTCTCCCTCTATCCTTTCCTTCTATTACACCTTCACCTTCTAACATCTTCAACTCCGCATAAGCCGCATGAATGTTGTTCTTGTTGTTGCTCTTGACAAAAACAATGCATCGTGTGGCTTGCGTGCAGGGGTCAAAAACAACGCACGTGCAAACAGGTGCACACTTGACTCTAATACAAACTAGTTACATAGCCAAAACTGGTCGTATGAACACTGAATTTCACAACCATAAAGATCAATATTTATGGCTTGCTTGTTAAACAGAATAATAATTGACAGCAGATCCCTTGTTCGCAGATTCCTTTGAGTTAGAATCCTCATGCCTTTGTCCTTAATACCTAGACTAAAAAGGGCCACCTACGATGTCACGCCTTTTTGAGTTAGAATCCCCATGCCTTTGACCTATACTAAAAAGGGTTACCCAGGGTGTCACGTCTTTTTGAGTAAGAATCCCCATGCCTTTGATCTATACTAAAAAGGGTCACCCACGATCATGTGTGAGGGTAATAAAACTGTAAAAAAGAAAGGTCATAAATTGAGTTAGAACCGGCAATTCCCTACTACTAATCTAAATAAAATAATAATAATAATAAAATAGTCTAAATAAAAATAACCAGTCTCATCGCTCCAGTTTAAATCTTTCACGAGACGGTTAGTCCAGCGCAAATTTACTCGCAATAAAAAAATAAATAGCTTTTTAACATTGATAGATTAAAAGTATACATTTTAATTTCTTACAAAGCTGCAACGCAGCAATGCTTGAAGAAGCGTCGCATTTGGATAGGCCTTCCAGTACTTTCATCCTTCGAGCCTTATAAATCCAATGTATACATCCAAATCACTCGCAATGAAAAAGAATATAATTATATTAATATTATGAAAATACGATGACTCCTCCATCATCCTTCTAGCTCATATATTTGAAAATATTGATATATATTCGCTCGCAGTATAAACATAAAAAGAAATAAAATATGTAAATTATATTAATATTATGGAAAATCTAAATAAATATATTTCAATACTTACAGAGCTGCTCAGCAGCTCATATCGCCTCCTGGCTCGGCCACCCATGGTCATCCTTCCAGACTAAATTTTCGAAAGCATTGATTCAGTTAATCTCATTCGCTCGAAATATGAAAATATAAATAAATTAAATAAATTACATTAGTATCATGAAAATTCAAAAAAAAATATATTTCAATACTTACATAGCTGCTTAGCAGCTCAGCTCGCCTTTTGTCATCTTTCCAGTGTCATCCCTCAGGCACATCCTTCAGTGACATCCTTCTTGGGGTTTGTTCCAGGGTCTTCCATGATGCTGCATCCATCCAGGGTCATCCTTCTAAGCGCATGCATCCAAAATCATCCTTCTATTCATGGGTCGTGGGCCTGGCTTATGCCGCACAGTCTTCTATACAATGTTGTGCATCAGGGTCATCAATCCTGGGTCAATCAATCTGAAACGATAAAAGTAAAATTAGTGTATTTATTAAAAAAAAACACATTTCATATTTACCCATTAGCGCAAGTATGCGACTGTTCATATGTGGGGGACCAATCCTGAAGAAATCTGAGCCCGGCCTATAAAAAAGCATTGGGGGTATTCACTTGTCCTCGTAAAATGGTAAAGCGTAAAGTAGTAAACTCAAAAGTGTAAAAAAGAACAACAAAATACATGAGGAAAAATGTACGACGTTTACTATACCCCTGGGTATGTCTAAAAAAACTGTCGTAAAATGGCAAAAAATGTGAAGTGATAGTGTTGTAAAATTTTCCAAAGAATCGAGTAAAAATACTTGGTATCGAGCATATTTCGGTATTTTTGTCAAAAAAAAGTTTGGTCACATTAAACAGAAAAACAAGTGAAAAGAGTAAGTAAATCGCAAATTAAAACCTATTTAATTATTTTAATCAACTCTTTTTTAGTGTCGGACCTGCAAATGTTAAAAAGGAAACGGGAAGGTGATGCAAAGCGCTGGACCGAAGACGAAATAGGAAGGATGTTGTCTTACATTCAGACGCACCGAAACTTTGAGGTAAGTAAGCCCTTTGACTGCCTCTCATAAAAATGCTAAGAAAACATATTTGCAGAAACCAACAGCTCAGCTGTATTATAAAAAATTAATAAGCGAAACAAATATCGTTGTCAAGTGGAACTTAGTCAGGGGCAAAATGCGATATTTAAAGGTACAGCTAAGTAAAGCCAATCAATGGCTTGGGTCGACCGGTGCTGGAGTTGAAAATGGAGATGGCGTGCAGACTGTGAAGGGTGGGTTTTTGTTGTTTGGAGGTTGACCTGTGTTGTTGTTGATTGGGTTATTGTGTTGTTTGGGTGTTAGGGTGCTGTTTTTATTTTTTATTTGAAGGGTAAGTTTGATGGTAACAGGCTTAAAAGTTTCAAAATTAATAGCATTTTTTATATTTAGAAAAGTTGAACAAAATGTGTCCATGGTATGACCAACTGTCTGATATCTTCAACCATTCTAAAGAAGTTTAAGTGGCAGTACAAGACACCATGGAAGATGGTGATGATTCCATGGCTTCTTCCAGTGGGTACGAAAATGCGTTCGACACTGGCGAAAGTACAACGAACGACAGCAGTGAACCAACAAGGCAGTAAGCTGACATCGCTTGAGATGCTACACGAGCTGGAGACAGATCGTCTCAAATTGCGCAAACAACAGATGGCAGTGGAGGAGAGCAAGCTGGCTTTGGAGCAGGAAAAGCTGAATTGGATGAAGGAGTTGGAGACGAAAAAGTTGGATCTGGAGGTAAAGAAGGCGAATCTGGAAGAAAAAAGAGCCGAGCATGATTTCATTTTAAAAAAGATGGAACTAGAGCTAAAATATAAAAATGCATAGTCCTTTAGATAATAAAATTTATTTGTGAACATTTATAAATCAAACATTAAGTTATTTATTGCTTGTCGCTTCTCTTCAGGTGTTGAGCTTCTCAGAGCTATAAGGGTTGCATCTGGCTCACCACCGATGATTTTACCATCATCACGAGCAGCGATTAAATCGTCTCGCTCATCTAGTAGAAAATTGTGGAGAACGCAGCATTTCTTTTAAGCTCGCGAACTTTTCTTTCAGCATACCGAAGCAATGTTCGATCCGAACGCGAAATTGGCTGTGTCTCTTGTTGAATCTGGGTTGGTCACTCGGCTCCGCTGCTGGTGCATTACTTCTGTAAGGAGTGATTAAAAATTTTGACAAAGGATAAGCTGAGTCTCCGGCAATCCATTCATCTCCGCTAAAGTATTTTTCGTGCTCCTTGAAAAGCTTTGAATTTTTATAAATTTTTGCATCATGATAGCTGCCGGGATATCCAACTACAACATTTCTTATTCTCAATTGGTAGTCGCAGACAACCTGTACCTTGATGGAGTAGACATGTTTCCGCGAATAGTAGACTTCATGATTAGTTGCAGGCTGTTCAGCTACCTTTATTTCGCTGCCATCAATATACCCAATGCAATATGGCATCTCATGGATGGTTTTTGAAACGAGCCGCTTTCGTTCAGCTGCGTCTGGCCAGTAAATCAATTGCGACATCTTTCTCAAAATAGCCCCGAACACTCGGTTTGTAACAAGACCAAGAGTGCCGCCATCACCTAATCCAAACAAAGTTGCCACTTTTCGTACTGCTGCTGCTTCTCCAGATGACCCCAAACGAAAAAGTGCAATCGCTAACTGCAACTCAATATCCATTTGGGGCCGAAATATAGATGGCCCAAAGCATGGGTCCGCACGGATCAGTTCGACGATCGAGGCGAACTGACGCTTAGTGACTCTAAACATTTGTAGGAAGCGCCCATCATTAAAAAACGGCAGCACATTGCTTCGCCAGCTTACTATTTTGGGCACATGGTTCCTCGCCGACAGGATGCAATGGCCGTGAGGTCATCCATGAGATCGTCCATCACTTCATCGATTGCATCATGGTCCATATCTTAAATGGTTCTATGTATTAATGTTTCTTCATTTGGGCCTAATTTGTACACTAACCATTTATACATTCGATTTCGTTAAGGGCAAAGTCTATTTTGCGCTCAATCAAACCTTGTCGCTCACTTTGTCTAGGCATTTTAATTTCACTTTATTATTGTCACTCTTAAGTATGTACTTGTCGCTTGTCAAAACAGCTGTTTTATTTATATGACAGCTTGTCAAAACAGCTGTTTTACGACGACAATTACAACTGTCAAACGAAAAAGGGCGCTCATTAGCTCGTGTGTCGTAAAATTACGCTTTACGATTTTACGAGGACAAGTGAACACCCTCTATATCTCTATAGGGTTTATTTAACGTGTCATTTTCCATGTGAAGGATTAAAACCACGGTGCCCGTATATCCGAGGATATGGCACATCGAGTCTGGTTTAAGCGCCAACTAACGCCCCTTTTACGGTACCAGTTTTTAAACACACACTGTTCGGGTGTGCGTTATCCCAATTGGTGAGGGTTGGAACTATCAGCGAAAAAACAACCACCACGATACTCCCACAAGGGGGCCTACCTCAATGAGTTGCCTTGGAGGACAACTCAACCCGTGGTACCGACTGAAGGACTCGGGTGGCCTCCCTATTTCAGTCCCGACAGACTCGGATTTAGGGCACCAGGAAGGGTGTCACTTTTAGTCGCCTCATACGACAAGCAGTGACATACTGTGGTGGATATTCTTCTGCCCGCCAACCACACGGGTGATACCAGTTTTGGCAAAGCCCGGGACTGGAAGCCCAAGTGTCTCTTTTAGTCGCCTGTGGTGGATATTCTTCTGCCCGCCAACCACACGGGTGATGCCAGTTTTGGCTAAGCCCGGGACTGAAAGCCCTCCGCCTGGCCGAGCAGTTGCAAACGCCTTGCGAACGCAGCGTCTGCAAACAGCTTGAGCTGTTCCATCCTCTCCAGGGACTCCGTCACTCCAGATACTCTCCAGACGCCATTTTCAAGGTAGACTCCAAGTCCATCAAGGTTCCGCAAATCTGCATACAGCGGGCATACACATAGCACGTGTTGCCAGTCCTCAAGCACCGCACCGCACATACATGCAGGCGTGGCGCTGATTCTCCTCGCGTACAGATTTGCGTTCAGCGACCCATGACCAGTCAGCAGGAATCCAGCGCGTAGGCTGAAACCAAAGTCTCGCCGGCTGAAAGCGAAGCTTGCGTCCGGCAAAAATTGGTGTGTAACTCGTCCGTTACTGGCACCATCCCATCTGAGCTGCCACTCTCGCAACAAACGTTCGTCCAGCAGCGCAATTTTCTGCTTCCAGTCGAGACCTGCCAAGTCCCGACCGAACAGCCAGTCGCCATCCTTCAACGGGTAGTTTCGCTTGAGCTTGAACCTTATTGCCAAGCGCATGGCAGCAAGGTCAAGCGGGGGAGCTCCAGCAAGGACCTGCATCGCAACAGTGGATACTGTGCGACAGATCGGCAGACATCCATACAGGATAATCCGCTGGCATGACATCAACTTGCTTTTGGCTGTCACTTGGCTCATCACCACGTCATACCACACTGAGGCACCAAATAGTGCACAAGGCATCATGAGTCCGGCATATATGGTCCGCTTGTCGCGGGGACTGACACCCCAGTCGACCCGCAGTACGCGTGCCAAAGCTCCAGTCAGCCGATCGCGTTAAGACGTGATATGCAGGTTGAAATTCAACCGCTCGCTGACTGTGATGCCCAGGTATCGGTATATCCTGACATATGGTAGGCTTGTTTGACCAAGCCGTACCACTGGCGGCCTACTTAGCGACAGACTGCCCTTCAGTAGCATCAAGGCCGATTTGCTGATGGATACAGCAACTCCGACCTCGTTCTCCCAAGCTCCTACGATCTACATCAGTTCCATACCTTTTTCTTCCAGGACTCTGCGGGAATCTCCCTCGACGAGAAGTAGCAAGTCGTCTGCATACGCGCTGAGCGGGCAATGTGGCTCCAAGCGCTGGAGAAGCACGTCCATCATGAAGTTCCATATGAATGGACCACTGATGGAACCCTGTGGGCAACCTCGTGTCACCGGAACAGTGTGCTCTCCATGCCTGCTGACGATACTTGCACTTCTGCCAGAGAAGAAGCTGCGCCATAAGCTGGCTTCCCGGCATCCAACGTCGACAAGTCGGCTCAGTACCGCATTCCACTCAACATGGTCAAAGGCGCCCTTGAAATCCACAAAGATTCCAAGCACGTACTTCGACCTGCTAGCGCCAACGGTGCTCTTAACATGTCTCCAGGCATCCTCAACGCAGTGTCCTGGTCGAAATCCAAATTGCCATCTGTTGCCAGCTGGTAGCACATCCTTCATTCGGTTCACCATGAGTCCCTCAAGCACCTTGCCAAGAACTGGCAGCAGGCATATACCGCGATAAGAACTCGGATCGCTCCTATCCTTATCGGGCCCCTTGAGCAACGCAACCACTCGCGGGCGTTTCCACTCGTCGGGAAAATAGCCTTGTTCCAAACAACGGGAATACAACGCTGTGAGGTGCTGAGGAATGGCACGCCACAACTCCTTGCAGATCGTTCAGGTAATGCCATCCATGCCGGGAGAGCGCCTGCTCTTCAACCTGGCAACGCATGCATCCACCTCGGAGACATCGAGCGGTGGCGGTGAGACGTCCGGAACGGCAATGGGTGCAGTCGACTCCGCAACAGGGAAAAAGTTGCGGAGGAGCACTCCCGCACAATCGTGCCATGTTACGACCAGCGCGCCGTTCGACCGGAGACACCCAAACTCGATGCTCTTTTTGCGTGCTCGGCAAATCCTATAGACGTGCCCCCATGGATCACCTTTGTGCTCTCCCACGAAGCAGCGCCAATCTTTTTCCTTCTCCGACAGAATAAGCTTCTTGTACTGACCAGCAGATATCCGCAGCTCAATCGCAAGTCGCTCGGCATCGTCAACGTAACCACGTCGACGAGCATTCTGGAGCCTTCGCCTCAATCTCCTGACTTCTTGGCGTTTGGTACTAAGGCCGGCATTCCACCAGACCACTTTCCGCAGGGCTCTTGGAGAACTGCGTCCAATCACTCTGTCACACACATCGTGCACTAAAGTGCGCAGTGTGGACACTTGAAAATACAACGGCGTCGCTCCATGATCCTCTGGCAATTCGGCTGCAAGCCTTGCCACTTCATTACCGAACAATCGCCAGCGTGCATTCGCGAGATTCTAGGACGGCACAGGAGCAAAGCTCTCAACTGCGTTATCGGAGTCGTGAGTAATCACAACAGTAATGATGTTGTGATCACTGACGTCCCATTCGTCCACTCTCCAGTCATATGTGGCCCACATAGACGCTGCTTCATTGACGATTGTCACGTCGATATCGCTTTGCGCTCTGCGATTATCGAACGTGTACACATCACTAGCCACGTTAAGTACCCCGGCTCGACTTCCAAGGATCCAGTCCGCAAGCGACACACCGCGCTCGTGGTTCAGAGTCCTCCGAGAAAACTCCGAGAGCTTGCTGAACCATAAGGGGGATATGGCATTCGCGTCGAGTCCGATGATAGCAGGAATGCTACTGGCTTGCAGTAGCACCGCATCCAGGTACCTAAGGTACGGCTCCAGTTCGGTGTTAAATTGGCAGTATACGGAGGTGAGGAAAAACGAGCCAAATTTTCCAGTGACACTCACGCATACGCCAAAGTCGGTAATGAGTGGCTCTATCGGCATGCAGATGGCATCTGGGTCGTCCACGACGACTGCCGCCTTAAAACGCTTATCGGCGAAAACACGCATACCCGCAGGGAAGCCCGTAATCCTTCCAGACGTGTCAGCGTAGGGCTCCTGGACAATTGCAAAGCCGTGGCCAGATTCCCGCATGCGGGCTCCGAGCTCGATGTTGGTAGCTCGGCCAATTCGCTTGGATGAAGCTAACATTAATGTCTAGTTGCACCCTCGCTAGCACTGCACCGTATATCGGACACCTTTCCGAGAGCATATAATGCCCCGAAGGGAGCCCCTTAAAACGGCAGTTCCGGCAGTCCACCGGGTTAGTGCACCTCGCTGATTTGTGACCGGACTGGCCACACTGACGGCAGATCTCACTCTTGAATCGGCAGTCGGCAATTTTGTGGTCGAATCCGACACACCTATGACATCCACAGGTACGGACAAGCGACCGGCAACGGATTGAAAACCACTTGATGTAGACCCGTCCAGTCTTATCAAGTATCGCCAGCGCTTTCTCGTCCACCTCGAGCGTCAGGTTAATTCTGGCAGCATCGGTGACGGACCACGGCTTCGTCTCCAAATGGACCGCTTTCTTGAAGGCTGCAGGGCTTAAATCTTCCTGGAAGTTGTTGGCGTACAACTCGTCCATGAAGACCTCAGGCGAGATGGTGGAGTCCACGTCCAAGATCGTTACTTTAGGGCGGAGTCCCTTACTCTGCGCTACGCTGAGTCCAACCTCTGTGAACTTCGCGTTGGCCACTACCCTCTTCAGCTCGCTAGCTGATGGTGTGCGGATCACAGCACCACCGCGCTTCAGCTCACGCACCTCATGCACGCGGACGCCAAGCGAAGGTGCCACCTCCTTCAAAATTTTGTCGGCAACTTGCTTGCTCGACAGGTTGGCATCGCGGCTAGTGACGACAGCCGACCATGTCTCCACCGGCTTCCTGGCGACGGGGGCACTCGTGGCTATCGTGGCTGGGGTCGCGAAGACCGTCGTCGGCTGTGATGGCGCAGCCGGGGCTGAGCTCATCGTCTCCATCTTTCCCTCTAGGACTGCGTTGTGTACCACGAGCTTGGCAACGAGTGCATCGTATTTGGCGGCGGCATCGAAAATCATCATAGCTGTTGCTGGCTCAAGCTTTGCACGCAGCACTGCCTCCTTGAACGCTCGCTGGATAGAGGCGAGCTCCTGAAGCGCTGGCTCAGTTTCGTTGGCAGCAGTTGATGGGCGTGAACTGCGTGCATTGGCAGCACGGAACGCGGTGAGCGTTGCTCCGTAAGCGGCGTGGGCGTCGTAGTAACGGTGACGGGGCATCACGTTAGCCATCAACGGTGGGACGCAACGGCGGCAGTGGTGCGGGCACGGTGGGGGCAACGGGGTGGCGGAACGGCATGTTCAGCGTGCCAGACTGGGCAACTGAGGGCAAAGCCACGAGTGGGACCGGGTGCGGCAGCAGGCGACGGCGGCGGCGATGCGGCTCCAGGGCGGCATCAGAATTAGGGACGACAGGATGGTCAGCGGAAACAGACAGTGGCATTCTCGCGTCTGGCTTTTAGCGACGGCATCTAGTGGGGGCTTGAAGGCATCGGCGGCATCCATTGCTCACCTATTTTGTTGCCACTAATCTGCGTCGTCAGCAAAAGCGCTGGCGCTCCATCTAGCGAATTTGGAAAAATTTTCTACGCCCTCATTGCCTTGAATGAAACCTTTCACTGCTTTTGCACTCTTCGGGCCGTTGATCCTTCGGAAATACCAAACTTTGCCTCACTCATCGCGCTTCCAGTGACAGGTATCCATAGCGCTTTGTGACTAAACACAACTGTTGGACAAAAGTGCGCAGCTTTTAATAAGCTCGTTTTACCGAGCTGAGCTAAGCAGTTTTACCGCTTGGCACACGTGTTGCCTAATACACGTGCACAATCAAATGGCAGCGTTATTTTGTTTTATTACAAGCTTATTTCACGCAAACAAATAAGTCGATTGTTTTCCTCTTAATGCGAGAAACGTAAACACGTGCACGAATAAATGCTTTGTTTCACAAAACAAGCGACAAAGAAAACAACCGTGTAAACAATAGCACACGAACAACGTTCACCGTTTACAAGATAACGAACCGAAACACAACTTTTCTTGCGCACAAACAAACAACACGTCCGCTCGCGACGGCAATCAAAGTCGAACTGAGTAGATAGGGACAAGCAAACTATATCTCTATAGGGTTTATTTAACGTGGCATTTTCCATGTGAAGGATTAAAACCACGGTGCCCGTATATCCGAGGATATGGCACATCGAGTCTGGTTTAAGCGCCAACTAACGCCCCTTTTACGGTACCAGTTTTTAAACACACACTGTTCGGGTGTGCGTTATCCCAATTGGTGAGGGTTGGAACTATCAGCGAAAACACAACCACCACGATACTCCCACAAGGGGGCCTACCTCAATGAGTTGCCTTGGAGGACAACTCAACCCGTGGTACCGACTGAAGGACTCGGGTGGCCTCCCTATTTCAGTCCCGACAGACTCGGATTTAGGGCACCAGGAAGGGTGTCACTTTTAGTCGCCTCATACGACAAGCAGTGACATACTGTGGTGGATATTCTTCTGCCCGCCAACCACACGGGTGATACCAGTTTTGGCAAAGCCCGGGACTGGAAGCCCTCCGCCTGGCCGAGCAGTTGCAAACGCCTTGCGAACGCAGCGTCTGCAAACAGCTTGAGCTGTTCCATCCTCTCCAGGGACTCCGTCACTCCAGATACTCTCCAGACGCCATTTTCAAGGTAGACTCCAAGCCCATCAAGGTTCCGCAAATCTGCATACAGCGGGCATACACATAGCACGTGTTGCCAGTCCTCAAGCACCGCACCACACATACATGCAGGCGTGGCGCTGATTCTCCTCGCGTACAGATTTGCGTTCAGCGACCCATGACCAGTCAGCAGGAATCCAGCGCGTAGGCTGAAACCAAAGTCTCGCCGGCTGAAAACGAAGCTTGCGTCCGGGAAAAATTGGTGTGTAACTCGTCCGTTACTGGCACCATCCCATCTGAGCTGCCACTCTCGCAACAAACGTTCGTCCAGCAGCGCAATTTTCTGCTTCCAGTCGAGACCTGCCAAGTCCCGACCGAACAGCCAGTCGCCATCCTTCAACGGGTAGTTTCGCTTGAGCTTGAACCTTATTGCCAAGCGCATGGCAGCAAGGTCAAGCGGGGGAGCTCCAGCAAGGACCTGCATCGCAACAGTGGATACTGTGCGACAGATCGGCAGACATCCATACAGGATAATCCGCTGGCATGACATCAACTTGCTTTTGGCTGTCACTTGGCTCATCACCACGTCATACCACACTGAGGCACCAAATAGTGCACAAGGCACCATGAGTCCGGCATATATGGTCCGCTTGTCGCGGGGACTGACACCCCAGTCGACCCGCAGTACGCGTGCCAAAGCCCCAACGACTCCAGTCAGCCGATCGCGTAAAGACGTGATATGCAGGTTGAAATTCAACCGCTCGCTGACTGTGATGCCCAGGTATCGGTATTTCCTGACATATGGTAGGCTTGTTTGACCAAGCCGTACCACTGGCGGCCTACTTAGCGACAGACTGCCCTTCAGTAGCATCAAGGCCGATTTGCTGATGGATACAGCAACTCCGACCTCGTTCCCCCAAGCTCCTACGATGGACATCAGTTCCGTACCTTTTTCTTCCAGGACTCTGCGGGAATCTCCCTCGACGAGAAGTAGCAAGTCGTCTGCATACGCGCTGAGCGGGCAATGTGGCTCCAAGCGCTGGAGAAGCACGTCCATCATGAAGTTCCATATGAATGGACCACTGATGGAACCCTGTGGGCAACCTCGTGTCACCGGAACAGTGTGCTCTCCATGCCTGCTGACGATACTTGCACTTCTGCCAGAGAAGAAGCTTCGCCATAAGCTGGCTTCCCGGCATCCAACGTCGACAAGTCGGCTCAGTACCGCATTCCACTCAACATGGTCAAAGGCGCCCTTGAAATCCACAAAGATTCCAAGCACGTACTTCGACCTGCTAGCGCCAACGGTGCTCTTAACATGTCTCCAGGCATCCTCAACGCAGTGTCCTGGTCGAAATCCAAATTGCCATCTGTTGCCAGCTGGTAGCACATCCTTCATTCGGTTCACCATGAGTCCTTCAAGCACCTTGCCAAGAACTGGCAGCAGGCATATACCGCGATAAGAACTCGGATCGCTCCTATCCTTATCGGGCCCCTTGAGCAACGCAACCACTCGCGGGCGTTTCCACTCGTCGGGAAAATAGCCTTGTTCCAAACAACGGGAATACAACGCTGTGAGGTGCTGAGGAATGGCACGCCACAACTCCTTGCAGATCGTTCCGGTAATGCCATCCATGCCGGGAGAGCGCCTGCTCTTCAACCTGGCAACGCATGCATCCACCTCGGAGACATCGAGCGGTGGCGGTGAGACGTCCGGAACGGCAATGGGTGCAGTCGACTCCGCAACAGGGAAAAAGTTGCGGAGGAGCACTCCCGCACAATCGTGCCATGTTACGACCAGCGCGCCGTTCGACCGGAGACACCCAAACTCGATGCTCTTTTTGCGTGCTCGGCAAATCCTATAGACGTGCCCCCATGGATCACCTTTGTGCTCTCCCACGAAACGGCGCCAATCTTTTTCCTTCTCCGACAGAATAAGCTTCTTGTACTGACCAGCAGATATCCGCAGCTCAATCGCAAGTCGCTCGGCATCGTCAACGTAACCACGTCGACGAGCATTCTGAAGCCTTCGCCTCAATCTCCTGACTTCTTGGCGTTTGGTACTAAGGCCGGCATTCCACCAGACCACTTTCCGCAGGGCTCTTGGAGAACTGCGTCCAATCACTCTGTCACACACATCGTGCACTAAAGTGCGCAGTGTGGACACTTGAAAATCCAACGGCGTCGCTCCATGATCCTCTGGCAATTCGGCTGCAAGCCTTGCCACTTCATTACCGAACAATCGCCAGCGTGCATTCGCGAGATTCCAGGACGGCACAGGAGCAAAGCTCTCAACTGCGTTATCGGAGTCGTGAGTAATCACAACAGTAATGATGTTGTGATCACTGACGTCCCATTCGTCCACTCTCCAGTCATATGTGGCCCACATAGACGCTGCTTCATTGACGATTGTCACGTCGATATCGCTTTGCGCTCTGCGATTATCGAACGTGTACACATCACTAGCCACGTTAAGTACCCCGGCTCGACTTCCAAGGATCCAGTCCGCAAGCGACACACCGCGCTCGTGGTTCAGAGTCCTCCGAGAAAACTCCGAGAGCTTGCTGAACCATAAGGGGGATATGGCATTCGCGTCGAGTCCGATGATAGCAGGAATGCTACTGGCTTGCAGTAGCACCGCATCCAGGTACCTAAGGTACGGCTCCAGTTCGGTGTTAAATTGGCAGTATACGGAGGTGAGGAAAAACGAGCCAAATTTTCCAGTGACACTCACGCATACGCCAAAGTCGGTAATGAGCGGCTCTATCGGCATGCAAATGGCATCTGGGTCGTCCACGACGACTGCCGCCTTAAAACGTTTATCGGCGAAAACACGCATACCCGCAGGGAAGCCCGTGATCCTTCCAAACGTGTCAGCGTAGGGCTCCTGGACAATTGCAAAGCCGTGGCCAGATTCCCGCATGCGGGCTCCGAGCTCGATGTTGGTAGCTCGGCCACGGCCACAATTCGCTTGGATGAAGCTAAACATTAATGTCTAGCTTGCACCCTCGCTAGCACTGCACCGTATATCGGAAACCTTTCCGAGAGCATATAATGCCCCGAAGGGAGCCCCTTAAAACGGCAGTTCCGGCAGTCCACCGGGTTAGTGCACCTCGCTGATTTGTGACCGGACTGGCCACACTGACGGCAGATCTCACTCTTGAAACGGCAGTCGGAAATTTTGTGGTCGAATCCGACGCACCTATGGCATGCATTGGTACGGACAAGCGACCGGCAACGGAATGAAAACCACTTGATGTAGACCCGTCCAGTCTTATCAAGTATCGCCAGCGCTTTCTCGTCCACCTCGAGCGTCAGGTTAATTCTGGCAGCATCGGTGACGGACCACGGCTTCGTCTCCAAATGGACCGCTTTCTTGAAGGCTGCAGGGCTTAAGTCTTCCTGAAAGTTGTTGGCGTACAGCTCGTCCATGAAGACCTCAGGCGAGATGGTGGAGTCCACGTCCACGATCGTTACCTTTGGGCGGAGTCCCTTGCTCTGCGCTACGCTGAGTCCAACCTCTGTGAACTTCGCGTTGGCCACAACCTTCTTCAGCTCCCTAGCTGATGGTGTGCGAATTACTGCACCACCGCGCTTCAGCTCACGCACCTCATGTACGCGGATGCCAAGCGAGGGTGCATCTTCCGTCATGATTTTATCGGCAACTTGTTTGCCCGATAAGTTGGCGTCGCGGCTGGTGACAAGAGCCGACCAAGTCTCCACCGGCTTCTTACCTCGTGCAGCGGCAACCGGAGCCAAAGCGGCTGGAGTCGCAAAAACCGCGGTAGTTCGCGACTGCGAAGCTGGAGCAGAGCTCGTCACTTTAATCTGTCTCTCGAGAACTGCATTGTGTACCGCAAGCTTGGCGACGAGTGCGTCATATTTGGCAGCCGCATCAAAAATCAGCATGGCTGAAGCTGGCTCCAACCCTGCATACAGCACAGCTTTTTTAACTGCGCGCTGAATATTGGCGAGCTCATGCAGGGTTGAGTTCGTCCCGGTGGCAGCGCTGGACGAGCGTGCATTGCGCGCGTTTTCGACACGAAACGCGGCGAGCGTCTCCGCAAGCGGCTTGGGAGTCGTAGTGGGACGGGGCATGGAACCATCAATAGGACCAACGTCGGCAGTGGTGCGGGCTCTTGTGGGTGCAGCGGGGGTGCCAGTATCAGCATGTTCAGCGTGTCCAGTCTGGGCATCGGCAGCGCCTGCGGGGGTGGCAGCAGAGGAAGCGGTGGTGGCAGCAACTGTACCGGCATCCATGGCGGCGTACTTGCTCACCAATCCATCGTCAGACGATTCAGAGACCCTTGCATTCTCCTTCCTGGCTTTTAAGGCTTTCCGCTTCTTATGGGTGCGCTTAATCGAAGACATCGACACTTCCGATTCCTCACCCATCTCACTCAGCTCGCTAATGACGCCCTGTGCGTCTATCGTGCTAAAGCACTGGCGCTCTCTAGCAGGCAGAAATTTAGAAAAATTTTCTACCGCCAGCTGTTGCCTAGAAGACAAACCTCGCACTGCTTATAGCACTGCTTTTACTTTCAGTTTATCCTGGAAATGAACCAAACTTTGCACTGCTTACTGTGACAGACAAAAGCTAAACACAAGTGTTGTACACAACAGCTTTTAATAAGTTCGTTTTGCACTGCTTAGCTAAGCAGTTCTACCTGCTTCGCACACGTGTGCACTAATACACGTGCACAATCAAATGGCAGCGTTATTTTGTTTTATTATAATTATTTCCGCAATAATTATGATTGTTTTCCTCTTAATGCGAGAAAGCTCTCCAAATTGCTTTGTTTCACCACGACGAAAACAACAACAATAGCACAGACAACGAAACCGAAGCCGAAACACAACTTTTCTTGCGCACACACAAAGAACACGTCCGCTCGCGTCGGCAATCAAAGTCGAACTGAGTAGATAGGGACAAGCAAACTATATCTCTATAGGGTTTATTTAACGTGGCATTTTCCATGTGAAGGATTAAAACCACGGTGCCCGTATATCCGAGGATATGGCACATCGAGTCTGGTTTAAGCGCCAACTAACGCCCCTTTTACGGTACCAGTTTTTAAACACACACTGTTCGGGTGTGCGTTATCCCAATTGGTGAGGGTTGGAACTTTCAGCGAAAACACAACCACCACGATACTCCCACAAGGGGGCCTACCTCAATGAGTTGCCTTGGAGGACAACTCAACCCGTGGTACCGACTGAAGGACTCGGGTGGCCTCCCTATTTCAGTCCCGACAGACTCGGATTTAGGGCACCAGGAAGGGTGTCACTTTTAGTCGCCTCATACGACAAGCAGTGACATACTGTGGTGGATATTCTTCTGCCCGCCAACCACACGGGTGATACCAGTTTTGGCAAAGCCCGGGACTGGAAGCCCAAGTGTCTCTTTAAGTCGCCTCATACGACAAGCAGTGACATACTGTGGTGGATATTCTTCTGCCCGCCAACCACACGGGTGATACCAGTTTTGGCAAAGCCCGGGACTGGAAGCCCAAGTGTTTTTTCTGGAAGCCCAAGTGTCTCTTTTAGTCGCCTCATACGACAAGCAGTGACATACTGTGGTGGATATTCTTCTGCCCGCCAACCACACGGGTGATGCCAGTTTTGGCTAAGCCCGGGACTGAAAGCCCTCCGCCTGGCCGAGCAGTTGCAAACGCCTTGCGAACGCAGCGTCTGCAAACAGCTTGAGCTGTTCCATCCTCTCCAGGGACTCCGTCACTCCAGATACTCTCCAGACGCCATTTTCAAGGTAGACTCCAAGCCCATCAAGGTTCCGCAAATCTGCATACAGCGGGCATACACATAGCACGTGTTGCCAGTCCTCAAGCACCGCACCACACATACATGCAGGCGTGGCGCTGATTCTCCTCGCGTACAGATTTGCGTTCAGCGACCCATGACCAGTCAGCAGGAATCCAGCGCGTAGGCTGAAACCAAAGTCTCGCCGGCTGAAAACGAAGCTTGCGTCCGGGAAAAATTGGTGTGTAACTCGTCCGTTACTGGCACCATCCCATCTGAGCTGCCACTCTCGCAACAAACGTTCGTCCAGCAGCGCAATTTTCTGCTTCCAGTCGAGACCTGCCAAGTCCCGACCGAACAGCCAGTCGCCATCCTTCAACGGGTAGTTTCGCTTGAGCTTGAACCTTATTGCCAAGCGCATGGCAGCAAGGTCAAGCGGGGGAGCTCCAGCAAGGACCTGCATCGCAACAGTGGATACTGTGCGACAGATCGGCAGACATCCATACAGGATAATCCGCTGGCATGACATCAACTTGCTTTTGGCTGTCACTTGGCTCATCACCACGTCATACCACACTGAGGCACCAAATAGTGCACAAGGCACCATGAGTCCGGCATATATGGTCCGCTTGTCGCGGGGACTGACACCCCAGTCGACCCGCAGTACGCGTGCCAAAGCCCCAACGACTCCAGTCAGCCGATCGCGTAAAGACGTGATATGCAGGTTGAAATTCAACCGCTCGCTGACTGTGATGCCCAGGTATCGGTATTTCCTGACATATGGTAGGCTTGTTTGACCAAGCCGTACCACTGGCGGCCTACTTAGCGACAGACTGCCCTTCAGTAGCATCAAGGCCGATTTGCTGATGGATACAGCAACTCCGACCTCGTTCCCCCAAGCTCCTACGATGGACATCAGTTCCGTACCTTTTTCTTCCAGGACTCTGCGGGAATCTCCCTCGACGAGAAGTAGCAAGTCGTCTGCATACGCGCTGAGCGGGCAATGTGGCTCCAAGCGCTGGAGAAGCACGTCCATCATGAAGTTCCATATGAATGGACCACTGATGGAACCCTGTGGGCAACCTCGTGTCACCGGAACAGTGTGCTCTCCATGCCTGCTGACGATACTTGCACTTCTGCCAGAGAAGAAGCTTCGCCATAAGCTGGCTTCCCGGCATCCAACGTCGACAAGTCGGCTCAGTACCGCATTCCACTCAACATGGTCAAAGGCGCCCTTGAAATCCACAAAGATTCCAAGCACGTACTTCGACCTGCTAGCGCCAACGGTGCTCTTAACATGTCTCCAGGCATCCTCAACGCAGTGTCCTGGTCGAAATCCAAATTGCCATCTGTTGCCAGCTGGTAGCACATCCTTCATTCGGTTCACCATGAGTCCTTCAAGCACCTTGCCAAGAACTGGCAGCAGGCATATACCGCGATAAGAACTCGGATCGCTCCTATCCTTATCGGGCCCCTTGAGCAACGCAACCACTCGCGGGCGTTTCCACTCGTCGGGAAAATAGCCTTGTTCCAAACAACGGGAATACAACGCTGTGAGGTGCTGAGGAATGGCACGCCACAACTCCTTGCAGATCGTTCCGGTAATGCCATCCATGCCGGGAGAGCGCCTGCTCTTCAACCTGGCAACGCATGCATCCACCTCGGAGACATCGAGCGGTGGCGGTGAGACGTCCGGAACGGCAATGGGTGCAGTCGACTCCGCAACAGGGAAAAAGTTGCGGAGGAGCACTCCCGCACAATCGTGCCATGTTACGACCAGCGCGCCGTTCGACCGGAGACACCCAAACTCGATGCTCTTTTTGCGTGCTCGGCAAATCCTATAGACGTGCCCCCATGGATCACCTTTGTGCTCTCCCACGAAACGGCGCCAATCTTTTTCCTTCTCCGACAGAATAAGCTTCTTGTACTGACCAGCAGATATCCGCAGCTCAATCGCAAGTCGCTCGGCATCGTCAACGTAACCACGTCGACGAGCATTCTGGAAGCCTTCGCCTCAATCTCCTGACTTCTTGGCGTTTGGTACTAAGGCCGGCATTCCACCAGACCACTTTCCGCAGGGCTCTTGGAGAACTGCGTCCAATCACTCTGTCACACACATCGTGCACTAAAGTGCGCAGTGTGGACACTTGAAAATCCAACGGCGTCGCTCCATGATCCTCTGGCAATTCGGCTGCAAGCCTTGCCACTTCATTACCGAACAATCGCCAGCGTGCATTCGCGAGATTCCAGGACGGCACAGGAGCAAAGCTCTCAACTGCGTTATCGGAGTCGTGAGTAATCACAACAGTAATGATGTTGTGATCACTGACGTCCCATTCGTCCACTCTCCAGTCATATGTGGCCCACATAGACGCTGCTTCATTGACGATTGTCACGTCGATATCGCTTTGCGCTCTGCGATTATCGAACGTGTACACATCACTAGCCACGTTAAGTACCCCGGCTCGACTTCCAAGGATCCAGTCCGCAAGCGACACACCGCGCTCGTGGTTCAGAGTCCTCCGAGAAAACTCCGAGAGCTTGCTGAACCATAAGGGGGATATGGCATTCGCGTCGAGTCCGATGATAGCAGGAATGCTACTGGCTTGCAGTAGCACCGCATCCAGGTACCTAAGGTACGGCTCCAGTTCGGTGTTAAATTGGCAGTATACGGAGGTGAGGAAAAACGAGCCAAATTTTCCAGTGACACTCACGCATACGCCAAAGTCGGTAATGAGCGGCTCTATCGGCATGCAAATGGCATCTGGGTCGTCCACGACGACTGCCGCCTTAAAACGTTTATCGGCGAAAACACGCATACCCGCAGGGAAGCCCGTGATCCTTCCAAACGTGTCAGCGTAGGGCTCCTGGACAATTGCAAAGCCGTGGCCAGATTCCCGCATGCGGGCTCCGAGCTCGATGTTGGTAGCTCGGCCACGGCCACAATTCGCTTGGATGAAGCTAAACATTAATGTCTAGCTTGCACCCTCGCTAGCACTGCACCGTATATCGGACACCTTTCCGAGAGCATATAATGCCCCGAAGGTAGCCCCTTAAAACGGCAGTTCCGGCAGTCCACCGGGTTAGTGCACCTCGCTGATTTGTGACCGGACTGGCCACACTGACGGCAGATCTCACTCTTGAATCGGCAGTCGGCAATTTTGTGGTCGAATCCGACGCACCTATGGCATGCATAGGTACGGACAAGCGACCGGCAACGGAATGAAAACCACTTGATGTAGACCCGTCCAGTCTTATCAAGTATCGCCAGCGCTTTCTCGTCCACCTCGAGCGTCAGGTTAATTCTGGCAGCATCGGTGACGGACCACGGCTTCGTCTCCAAATGGACCGCTTTCTTGAAGGCTGCAGGGCTTAAGTCTTCCTGAAAGTTGTTGGCGTACAGCTCGTCCATGAAGACCTCAGGCGAGATGGTGGAGTCCACGTCCACGATCGTTACCTTTGGGCGGAGTCCCTTGCTCTGCGCTACGCTGAGTCCAACCTCTGTGAACTTCGCGTTGGCCACAACCTTCTTCAGCTCGCTAGCTGATGGTGTGCGGATCACAGCACCACCACGCTTCAGCTCACGCACCTCATGTACGCGGACGCCAAGCGAGGGTGCATCTTCCGTCATGATTTTATCGGCAACTTGTTTGCCCGATAAGTTGGCGTCGCGGCTGGTGACAACAGCCGATCAAGTCTCCACCGGCTTCTTACCTCGTGCAGCGGCAACCGGAGCCAAAGCGGCTGGAGTCGCAAAAACCGCGGTAGTTCGCGACTGCGAAGCTGGAGCAGAGCTCGTCACTTTAATCTGTCCCTCGAGAACTGCATTGTGTACCGCAAGCTTGGCGACGAGTGCGTAATATTTGGCAGCCGCATCAAAAATCAGCATGGCTGAAGCTGGCTCCAACCCTGCATACAGCACAGCTTCTTTAACTGCGCGCTGAATATTGGCGAGCTCATGCAGCGTTGAGTTCGTCCCGGTGGCAGCGCTGGACGAGCGTGCATTGCGCGCGTTTTCGACACGAAACGCGGCGAGCGTCTCCGCAAGCGGCTTGGGAGTCGTAGTGGGACGGGGCATTGAACCATCAACCCACAATGTCGGTGCAGCGGGGGTGCCAGTATCAGCTTGTTTAGCGTGTCCAGTCTGGGCACCGGCAGCGCCGGCGGGGGTGGCAGCAGGGGGGATCGGTGGTGGCAGCGGCTGTACCGGCATCCATGGCGGCGTATTGCTCGCCAATCCATCGTCAGACGTTCAGAGAGCCTTGCTTTCCTTCCTGCTTTGGCTTTCCGCTTCTTATGGGGCGCTTAATCGAAGACATCGACACATCCGAATTCCTCACCCATTTCACTCAGCTCGCTAATGACGCCCTGCGGTCCATCTAGCGTGCTAAAGCACTGGCGCTCTCTAGCAGGCAGAAATTTAGAAAAATTTTCTACCGCCAGCTGTTGCCTAGAAGACAAACCTCGCACTGCTTATAGCACTGCTTTTACTTTCAGTTTATCCTGGAAATGAACCAAACTTTGCACTGCTTACTGTGACAGACAAAAGCTAAACACAAGTGTTGTACACAACAGCTTTTAATAAGTTCGTTTTGCACTGCTTAGCTAAGCAGTTCTACCTGCTTCGCACACGTGTGCACTAATACACGTGCACAATCAAATGGCAGCGTTATTTTGTTTTATTATAATTATTTCCGCAATAATTATGATTTTTTTCCTCTTAATGCGAGAAAGCTCTCCAAATTGCTTTGTTTCACCACGACGAAAACAACAACAATAGCACAGACAACGAAACCGAAGCCGAAACACAACTTTTTTATGCGCGCACACGAACAACACGTCCGCTCGCGACGGCAATCAAAGTCGAACTGAGTAGATAGGGACAAGCAAACTATATCTCTATAGGGTTTATTTAACGTGGCATTTTCCATGTGAAGGATTAAAACCACGGTGCCCGTATATCCGAGGATATGGCACATCGAGTCTGGTTTAAGCGCCAACTAACGCCCCTTTTACGGTACCAGTTTTTAAACACACACTGTTCGGGTGTGCGTTATCCCAATTGGTGAGGGTTGGAACTTTCAGCGAAAACACAACCACCACGATACTCCCACAAGGGGGCCTACCTCAATGAGTTGCCTTGGAGGACAACTCAACCCGTGGTACCGACTGAAGGACTCGGGTGGCCTCCCTATTTCAGTCCCGACAGACTCGGATTTAGGGCACCAGGAAGGGTGTCACTTTTAGTCGCCTCATACGACAAGCAGTGACATACTGTGGTGGATATTCTTCTGCCCGCCAACCACACGGGTGATACCAGTTTTGGCAAAGCCCGGGACTGGAAGCCCAAGTGTCTCTTTAAGTCGCCTCATACGACAAGCAGTGACATACTGTGGTGGATATTCTTCTGCCCGCCAACCACACGGGTGATACCAGTTTTGGCAAAGCCCGGGACTGGAAGCCCAAGTGTCTCTTTTAGTCGCCTCATACGACAAGCAGTGACATACTGTGGTGGATATTCTTCTGCCCGCCAACCACACGGGTGATGCCAGTTTTGGCTAAGCCCGGGACTGAAAGCCCTCCGCCTGGCCGAGCAGTTGCAAACGCCTTGCGAACGCAGCGTCTGCAAACAGCTTGAGCTGTTCCATCCTCTCCAGGGACTCCGTCACTCCAGATACTCTCCAGACGCCATTTTCAAGGTAGACTCCAAGCCCATCAAGGTTCCGCAAATCTGCATACAGCGGGCATACACATAGCACGTGTTGCCAGTCCTCAAGCACCGCACCACACATACATGCAGGCGTGGCGCTGATTCTCCTCGCGTACAGATTTGCGTTCAGCGACCCATGACCAGTCAGCAGGAATCCAGCGCGTAGGCTGAAACCAAAGTCTCGCCGGCTGAAAACGAAGCTTGCGTCCGGGAAAAATTGGTGTGTAACTCGTCCGTTACTGGCACCATCCCATCTGAGCTGCCACTCTCGCAACAAACGTTCGTCCAGCAGCGCAATTTTCTGCTTCCAGTCGAGACCTGCCAAGTCCCGACCGAACAGCCAGTCGCCATCCTTCAACGGGTAGTTTCGCTTGAGCTTGAACCTTATTGCCAAGCGCATGGCAGCAAGGTCAAGCGGGGGAGCTCCAGCAAGGACCTGCATCGCAACAGTGGATACTGTGCGACAGATCGGCAGACATCCATACAGGATAATCCGCTGGCATGACATCAACTTGCTTTTGGCTGTCACTTGGCTCATCACCACGTCATACCACACTGAGGCACCAAATAGTGCACAAGGCACCATGAGTCCGGCATATATGGTCCGCTTGTCGCGGGGACTGACACCCCAGTCGACCCGCAGTACGCGTGCCAAAGCCCCAACGACTCCAGTCAGCCGATCGCGTAAAGACGTGATATGCAGGTTGAAATTCAACCGCTCGCTGACTGTGATGCCCAGGTATCGGTATTTCCTGACATATGGTAGGCTTGTTTGACCAAGCCGTACCACTGGCGGCCTACTTAGCGACAGACTGCCCTTCAGTAGCATCAAGGCCGATTTGCTGATGGATACAGCAACTCCGACCTCGTTCCCCCAAGCTCCTACGATGGACATCAGTTCCGTACCTTTTTCTTCCAGGACTCTGCGGGAATCTCCCTCGACGAGAAGTAGCAAGTCGTCTGCATACGCGCTGAGCGGGCAATGTGGCTCCAAGCGCTGGAGAAGCACGTCCATCATGAAGTTCCATATGAATGGACCACTGATGGAACCCTGTGGGCAACCTCGTGTCACCGGAACAGTGTGCTCTCCATGCCTGCTGACGATACTTGCACTTCTGCCAGAGAAGAAGCTTCGCCATAAGCTGGCTTCCCGGCATCCAACGTCGACAAGTCGGCTCAGTACCGCATTCCACTCAACATGGTCAAAGGCGCCCTTGAAATCCACAAAGATTCCAAGCACGTACTTCGACCTGCTAGCGCCAACGGTGCTCTTAACATGTCTCCAGGCATCCTCAACGCAGTGTCCTGGTCGAAATCCAAATTGCCATCTGTTGCCAGCTGGTAGCACATCCTTCATTCGGTTCACCATGAGTCCCTCAAGCACCTTGCCAAGAACTGGCAGCAGGCATATACCGCGATAAGAACTCGGATCGCTCCTATCCTTATCGGGCCCCTTGAGCAACGCAACCACTCGCGGGCGTTTCCACTCGTCGGGAAAATAGCCTTGTTCCAAACAACGGGAATACAACGCTGTGAGGTGCTGAGGAATGGCACGCCACAACTCCTTGCAGATCGTTCCGGTAATGCCATCCATGCCGGGAGAGCGCCTGCTCTTCAACCTGGCAACGCATGCATCCACCTCGGAGACATCGAGCGGTGGCGGTGAGACGTCCGGAACGGCAATGGGTGCAGTCGACTCCGCAACAGGGAAAAAGTTGCGGAGGAGCACTCCCGCACAATCGTGCCATGTTACGACCAGCGCGCCGTTCGACCGGAGACACCCAAACTCGATGCTCTTTTTGCGTGCTCGGCAAATCCTATAGACGTGCCCCCATGGATCACCTTTGTGCTCTCCCACGAAGCGGCGCCAATCTTTTTCCTTCTCCGACAGAATAAGCTTCTTGTACTGACCAGCAGATATCCGCAGCTCAATCGCAAGTCGCTCGGCATCGTCAACGTAACCACGTCGACGAGCATTCTGGAGCCTTCGCCTCAATCTCCTGACTTCTTGGCGTTTGGTACTAAGGCCGGCATTCCACCAGACCACTTTCCGCAGGGCTCTTGGAGAACTGCGTCCAATCACTCTGTCACACACATCGTGCACTAAAGTGCGCAGTGTGGACACTTGAAAATCCAACGGCGTCGCTCCATGATCCTCTGGCAATTCGGCTGCAAGCCTTGCCACTTCATTACCGAACAATCGCCAGCGTGCATTCGCGAGATTCCAGGACGGCACAGGAGCAAAGCTCTCAACTGCGTTATCGGAGTCGTGAGTAATCACAACAGTAATGATGTTGTGATCACTGACGTCCCATTCGTCCACTCTCCAGTCATATGTGGCCCACATAGACGCTGCTTCATTGACGATTGTCACGTCGATATCGCTTTGCGCTCTGCGATTATCGAACGTGTACACATCACTAGCCACGTTAAGTACCCCGGCTCGACTTCCAAGGATCCAGTCCGCAAGCGACACACCGCGCTCGTGGTTCAGAGTCCTCCGAGAAAACTCCGAGAGCTTGCTGAACCATAAGGGGGATATGGCATTCGCGTCGAGTCCGATGATAGCAGGAATGCTACTGGCTTGCAGTAGCACCGCATCCAGGTACCTAAGGTACGGCTCCAGTTCGGTGTTAAATTGGCAGTATACGGAGGTGAGGAAAAACGAGCCAAATTTTCCAGTGACACTCACGCATACGCCAAAGTCGGTAATGAGTGGCTCTATCGGCATGCAGATGGCATCTGGGTCGTCCACGACGACTGCCGCCTTAAAACGTTTATCGACGAAAACACGCATACCCGCAGGGAAGCCCGTGATCCTTCCAAGACGTGTCAGCGTAGGGCTCCTGGACAATTGCAAAGCCGTGGCCAGATTCCCGCATGCGGGCTCCGAGCTCGATGTTGGTAGCTCGGCCACGGCCACAATTCGCTTGGATGAAGCTGAACATTAATGTCTAGCTTGCACCCTCGCTAGCACTGCACCGTATATCGGACACCTTTCCGAGAGCATATAATGCCCCGAAGGGAGCCCCTTAAAACGGCAGTTCCGGCAGTCCACCGGGTTAGTGCACCTCGCTGATTTGTGACCGGACTGGCCACACTGACGGCAGATCTCACTCTTGAAACGGCAGTCGGCAATTTTGTGGTCGAATCCGACGCACCTATGGCATGCATAGGTACGGACAAGCGACCGGCAACGGAATGAAAACCACTTGATGTAGACCCGTCCAGTCTTATCAAGTATCGCCAGCGCTTTCTCGTCCACCTCGAGCGTCAGGTTAATTCTGGCAGCATCGGTGACGGACCACGGCTTCGTCTCCAAATGGACCGCTTTCTTGAAGGCTGCAGGGCTTAAATCTTCCTGGAAGTTGTTGGCGTACAACTCGTCCATGAAGACCTCAGGCGAGATGGTGGAGTCCACGTCCAAGATCGTTACTTTAGGGCGGAGTCCCTTGCTCTGCGCTACGCTGAGTCCAACCTCTGTGAACTTCGCGTTGGCCACTACCCTCTTCAGCTCGCTAGCTGATGGTGTGCGGATCACAGCACCACCGCGCTTCAGCTCACGCACCTCATGCACGCGGACGCCAAGCGAAGGTGCCACCTCCTTCAAAATTTTGTCGGCAACTTGCTTGCTCGACAGGTTGGCATCGCGGCTAGTGACGACAGCCGACCATGTCTCCACCGGCTTCCTGGCGACGGGGGCGCTCGTGGCTATCGTGGCTGGGGTCGCGAAGACCGTCGTCGGCTGTGATGGCGCAGCCGGGGCTGAGCTCATCGTCTCCATCTTTCCCTCTAAGACTGCGTTGTGTACCACGAGCTTGGCAACGAGTGCATCGTATTTGGCGGCGGCATCGAAAATCATCATAGCTGTTGCTGGCTCAAGCTTTGCACGCAGCACTGCCTCCTTGATCGCTCGCTGGATGGAGGCGAGCTCCTGAAGCGCTGGCTCAGTTTCGTTGGCAGCAGTTGATGGGCGTGAACTGCGTGCATTGGCAGCACGGAACGCGGTGAGCGTTGCCCTAAGCGGCGTGGGCGTCGTTGTAACGGTGGGAACGGTGGCGGCAACGGTGGCGGGAACGGCGGCGGCAACGGTGGCGGAACCGACTGAGGAACTGAGGGCAAAGCCACGAGTGGGACCGGGTGCGGGATCGGCGACGGCAGCGGCGACGGCGAGTGCGGCATCAGAATTAGGGACGACAGGATGGTCAGCGGAAACAGCAGTGGCACTCGCGTCGGCAGCGACGGCATCAGTGGGGGCTGTGGCATCGGCGGCATCCATTGCTGCGTATTTTGTTGCCACTGCATCGTCAGAAGAAGCGCTGCGGCTCCATCTAGCGTTGCAAAGCTTCCTCGCCCTCATTGACTTTAATGCTTTCCTGCTCATCTTCCGGGCCGTTGATGCTTCGGAAACATCGCTCGCCTCACTCATCGCGCTTCCAGTGCAGGTATCCATAGCGCTTTGTGACTAGCGCCAACTGTTGGAAAAAGTGCGCAACAACACGCACTCTACCGAGCAGAGCTAAAGTTTTAGCGGCACCTGTTGCCGGATGGCCGCACTATCGCTTTGCTTGCACGTGTGCAATACAAGCGCACACACGCAAACAAACAAGTCCCCGTTAGTAAACGCCGTAAACGAAAACAACACGTAAACACGTGCACGAATAAACGCAGTTTTAAGCAAAACAACAGCGACAAAGAAAATAACACGTGTGCAGAGAAAACACTCACACACGCACAAAAACCGTTCACCGTTAACAAGATAACGAAACGAAACGAAAACAACTTTTGTTATGCGCGCAAACAAACAACACGTCCGCTCGCGACGGCAATCAAAGTCGAACTGAGTAGATAGGGACAAGCAAACTATATCTCTATAGGGTTTATTTAACGTGGCATTTTCCATGTGAAGGATTAAAACCACGGTGCCCGTATATCCGAGGATATGGCACATCGAGTCTGGTTTAAGCGCCAACTAACGCCCCTTTTACGGTACCAGTTTTTAAACACACACTGTTCGGGTGTGCGTTATCCCAATTGGTGAGGGTTGGAACTATCAGCGAAAACACAACCACCACGATACTCCCACAAGGGGGCCTACCTCAATGAGTTGCCTTGGAGGACAACTCAACCCGTGGTACCGACTGAAGGACTCGGGTGGCCTCCCTATTTCAGTCCCGACAGACTCGGATTTAGGGCACCAGGAAGGGTGTCACTTTTAGTCGCCTCATACGACAAGCAGTGACATACTGTGGTGGATATTTTTCTGCCCGCCAACCACACGGGTGATACCAGTTTTGGCAAAGCCCGGGACTGGAAGCGTGGCGCTGATTCTCCTCGCGTACAGATTTGCGTTCAGCGACCCATGACCAGTCAGCAGGAATCCAGCGCGTAGGCTGAAACCAAAGTCTCGCCGGCTGAAAACGAAGCTTGCGTCCGGGAAAAATTGGTGTGTAACTCGTCCGTTACTGGCACCATCCCATCTGAGCTGCCACTCTCGCAACAAACGTTCGTCCAGCAGCGCAATTTTCTGCTTCCAGTCGAGACCTGCCAAGTCCCGACCGAACAGCCAGTCGCCATCCTTCAACGGGTAGTTTCGCTTGAGCTTGAACCTTATTGCCAAGCGCATGGCAGCAAGGTCAAGCAGGAGAGCTCCAGCAAGGACCTGCATCGCAACAGTGGATACTGTGCGACAGATCGGCAGACATCCATACAGCATAATCCGCTGGCATGACATCAACTTGCTTTTGGCTGTCACTTGGCTCATCACCACGTCATACCACACTGAGGCACCAAATAGTGCACAAGACGCACCAATTTTTTTTTTGTTGTTGTTGTTTATTTCAATTAATGACACCAACAAAAGTAGCAGTGCGGGCCCAACAACAACAAACGTTACTTGGGTCGTAAATCAATTGTCAAAGGCACACAAATTTGAAAAAAAAAAAAAACAATGTGCACTGTGCGAAAAGATACATGTACATAAAATTATGAAAATTATTTTCAAGCGCATTGTTTACTTAATTGTGTATGCACTTATTCATTAAGAAGCGAAAATCCGTTTGCTTGTGCGACGCGAAGGCGTCACTGCGCATTTGTTTTGTTTTTGTATTCTCGCTCGCGATCAAACTCTCAGCTTGGAGTGGGTAAAAGTGCTCCAAAATGTATGGGAGGAACTCGAAGGAGCCTTCTAGCTCTTTTCGTTTAGGCTGTGGCTGAGTCATTCTAACGCGGACGAACTCTTTTATATATATAGAATAATGTTGCTTCAATTATTAAGTCTAAAGTCGACTTATTATTATAAACAAAACAAATTAACAACTTAATTTAAAGAAAGTATTATAAATAAATACTTAAAAATAATTCAAAAATTGACTTCATTCTACAACTTGTAAACCACTGACTGCGTGATCTGAGTTTTATCGTTCTTGCGTTTTGTCTAAGTTAAGCACAAATCCACCCCCACAACATTTTCTGGTGTGCCAAATTTTTCTGGACGCACCAAGTTTTGCTTTGTTGTTGTTTTTTTAAATCAAGGACACCAACAAAAAGTAGCAGAGCGGACCCAACAACAGTGATGCCGATTTGGCATTTTTCCGGACAGATCTGTCCTGTTTTTAACATCAAACATCCCCTATCCGGAAATACCTATTGAGTGCTCTCAATAATCTATTATTTTCTTGTGTTTGTGTACTGTGCTTTATGCGGTTTATCTTGGTAAACAACTCTAACAGTGATCGCAAGTGTACGCTGTATGTATTTACGTGTGCTTTGATTGAATTTGCTTGTTTAATATTCATTTTAATTTAATTTGCAGTCGCATTGACGCTGCAGTGCTTAAAACAAAAATACGAACATACGTACATACATACACTAATATATTTGCGGTTTCATATATTTTGTGTTTCACATATTCTGTGTTTAATAACAACAAACAGCTTGTCTATTTTCTTGATCTCGCTCTCGCTCTCCAGCACCTCTCCCGCTTTGTCCGCTCTTATCCGACGTAATTGCGGTTTTATCTGCCTACGCGCTTACGCTCTCTCACTCAAGTGCTCTCTTGATTTTTACCGTTGTATAGGTGCTATTTGCTACTTGCACTCTACCTTGTTTTGTTCTAGCATATCGATCTAAAAAGTAATTTACATATTTTATAATGCTTGTCTGCTGCAGCAAAAATTGCAAATTGGTTGGAACAACCAATCAAGATTTTATTCTTTGTGGATTGTGCGACAACATGATTCACATGAAATGTGTCGGCTTTACTGCCAAAATTAGGGACTGCCTATTGGCAGACACAGGCCTTAAATGGTATTGTGAGTCCTGTAATGAGGTGGTAAAAGAAAATTCTAAATTCATGAGGCAGACTCAGGCAGGCTTCAAAGCTATGCATGCTGCATTTAATGCTCTGCATAATTCTTTTATTGAGCTTGAGACAAATTTCAAAAATGGCAAGGTAGTGACTGAATCTCCGAAGCGTAAAAAGACTTCGGGCCCTAATCCGCCTGCTATTCCACCTATCATGCCCTCAAAGCCCCTTCTGGTACCCACCATTAATCTACCTACGGCTAGCCCATTAATGTTATTTAATTCGCCGGCTAGACCAATTACTAATAACCATTCTTCTGATCCTTTGCATGAAATCGGTTCAACAGACTGTGCGCCTATTGATCCCAATGCAGGTGTAACTGGGGCTCACAAGCCTCTTGTTGTTGTGCCTCTAAATAAATTTATTTTCGTGTCTAGGCTAGCATCCGATACTTCATCGGATGATGTAAGTGCCTACATTAAGAGTAAAATTGATTCTCCACGTATTTTTGTGGAAAAGTTTAAATTCAAACTGAGCCGAAGTATATCTTCTTTCAAGTTGGGTGTTCCACCTGAACTTTTCTCAACCATTTGTTCTGAAAAGTTTTGGCCGCCACAGCTCGTCGTGAAGGAGTATGTAAATAGGCGAAGTAATAACAATAATGGTGTTAGGATCAGTAGCGCACCGTCTGTTGGCCTCCCTGTTGCCTCTACCTCGGTGGCAAAAAACTAACAAACGTAATTAGTTTGGCCTATCAAAACGTTAGAGGCCTCAACACTAAACTTGCTAAATTATATGTTAACAGTTTATCGTTTGAATCACAAATAATTGCATTCACAGAAACCTGGTTAAAACCCGATATTTCCGATTATACAGTTTTTCCTTCTAGGTATAACTTGTACAGATGTGATCGTGCCTCCCGCAAGGGGGGCGGCGTTCTCATTGCTGTTGATTCTTGTATTTCCTCTGAACAGATTCATTTTCATGATTTTCCGGACTTAGAGTTTTTATGTGTCAAATTATTACTTAGTGGTCGTTCACTTTATGTTACTTGTTCTTATATTCCTCCTCATTCTGATATTAACATTTACTCAACCCATTTGAGTGCCCTGCAACTTGTTTCGTCATTGTTGACAGATATGGATAATCTGATAGTGGTTGGTGATTTTAATCTGCCGCATGTTGTATGGTCTGTGAATGACACATCTTCGGCGGCAACACCAGTCACTTCTGATGATTTTATCGATGGCCTACTGGAGTTAGGCCTATCGCAAGTTAACTGGGTGCATAACTGTAGTGGTAGATTGTTGGATTTAATATTTGTGTCTGATACGGATTGTAGTAATGTTTGTAGAGTACCCCCTTTGGTGCTTCCGGAAGATACCTACCATCCAACCTTAGAACTATCCTTTGAAATTCTTAACTCTTATCCACCATCTATAAGTTCTTTAAAAACCCGTTGTTTTCGTAAAACTAACTTTACTAAATTAAATTATCTTCTTCAACATACTAATTGGTCTCACCTTTATTCTTGTAGTGATATAAAAACTGCTATTGCCATATTTTATGGGACCTTGAATTCGCTTTTGGATATTTGTGTTCCCCTCACTTGTTCCTCAAGTGATAATAAACCACCTTGGTTTACGAGGGAACTTTCAAAATTGAAAAACGTGAAGTCAAGAACTTATAAAAAATTTAAAAAATCGGGATCTACTATAGATTTGTCTTCGTATTTAATAGCAAAATCTAATTTTCTTTCTGTCAACACATCTTGTTATAATAATTATCTAAATCGTTGTAGATTAAACTTTTCACGTGATCCTAAACTGTTTTATAAATTTGTAAATTCAAAACGTAAATCTTCTTGCTTGCCATCCTCGGTTTACCTGGATAATACGAAAGCAAGTTCTGATCAGGCAGTCGCCGATCTTTTTGCTGAGTATTTTCAATCGGTATACTCATCGAGTTTATATAGTTGCAGTAATTCCTATCCTTTTCAAGTTCAAACGTCAAATTGCATAAATGTCCCAGTTATAAATGAGTGTACGCTCCTAAGTGACCTTAACTCTATCAAGCCCGGCTACTTGCCTGGTCCTGATGGAGTGCCAGGTTGTATACTTAGATACTGTGCGGATACACTTTGTAAACCCTTACATAAATTATTTAACTTGTCGGTTGACTCAACTGTGTTTCCTGCTATATGGAAGGAATCTTTTATCATTCCACTTCATAAAAATTCATCGAAGTCTAACGTTAAAAATTATAGGGGTATATCCAAGTTGTCCGCCATTCCTAAAGTCTTTGAAAAAATTATATGTTCTCAATTGCAACACACATGTAGTTCGATTTTATCGCCTTATCAACACGGTTTTGTTAGGCGTAGATCTACTACCACTAACCTTCTTGAATTCACTTCGCTTGTTATCAAAGGGTTTCAGGAAAAAATGCAAACTGACGTTGTTTACACCGATTTTAGTAAGGCATTTGATTCTGTTAGTCATTCTCTGTTGCTTCAAAAATTAAATATTATTGGATTTCCATCAAAACTCTTATTGTGGCTTTCGGAGTACTTGTGTGGTCGAACACAAAAAGTTGTTTTTAAATCGTCTGTATCTAAACCTATTTATGTTACCTCTGGTGTTCCCCAAGGTAGCCACCTTGGTCCTTTGCTATTCAATTTGTTTATTAACGATCTTCCAGATGTTATTACTAACTCGTATGTATATATGTTTGCTGATGATGTAAAACTATGTTTAACCTACAATGATGCTTCTCTTTGTAACTTGCTACAGTCGGATTTGGGTGCATTGTCGGCCTGGTGTCGTTTTAATTTACTCAATTTAAATTGTTCTAAATGTAAAGTCATGTCTTTTTGTAGAAGTACCCCTCATACTGCTCACTACTTGCTTGATGCTTCACCACTTGACCGCGTGTTTGAAATTAAAGATTTAGGCATTATTCTTGATCCTAAATTAAAGTTTGACTCTCATATTTCGTCTATGGTCAATAAGGCTATTAGTGTCATTGGCTTCATCAAGCGGTGGTCGAAAGAGTTTAACGATCCCTACACCACGAAAACGCTGTATACATCCCTAGTACGTCCCATCCTGGAATATGGATCTTGTGTGTGGTCCCCACAATACTCGATTCACCAGGATAGAATTGAATCTGTGCAGAAGAAATTTCTTCTATTTGCCCTTAGAAGTTTTAACTGGGTTCCTGGAGTAGACTTACCCCCCGTATTCTAGTAGACTACTTTTGATTAATCTTCCCTCCCTGTTAAACCGTAGAACTATGCATGGAGTATTATTTGTTACTAACCTCCTTAATGGTGAAATCGACTCATCAGTTCTTTTGAGTCGAATTAAATTAAATGTACCAATTAGATCTTCACGTAACTTTTTACCCCTTAGCCTTGATCGTTGCTTGAGCAACTATTTAACTCATGAACCATTTCGTGTTATATGTTCTGACTATAACAAACTTTATTCTCTTGTCTCCCTTGAGGCCTCAATTCCAGTACTAAAAAGATCGATCCTTTTTGCTTTATCTAATCGTAACCACTAACTACTAATCTAACACTGGTCTGATTGGGTTTTTCTGGGTTTTCCCCAATCCACGCAACAAATGTTGGACTACTAAATTTTTTATTGAATTTCCCAGAGCCTTAACGTTAACTTTTAATTATTTTTTACCTATTTTTTTTTTTTTTAATTTATTTTCATATTTTTATATAATTCTATATTATACTTAATTTAATTATTTTAACTATTTTTTAATTTAAATTAATTTTGATTTCATTTTAATGTCAGCTGCTCTTAGCTGACAATAAAAAAATAAATAAATAAATAAAAAAAAATCTGGCCTTTTCAGATTTTTTTTTGTTTATTAATTCAATTTTTTTTTCAAAGTTTTCTTTAAAAACAGTTTGGCATCCGATCTATTAAAAACAGCGATCTTTTCAAAACGGTGTGGCATCCTTTTTTTTGTATTATTTTCGATGTCATTTGTAATCTAATGTACAACAAAAGTGATATATAAACTTAAATAATGCCGAAAGATTCGTACAAACAAAAAATTTGGTGATTGCTGGCTACGGCGGCAGATTTTAAAGATTGGATAAGCCGCGGAAGGAAATTGCAAATTTTGATTGCAGTTTTAATAAAAAAATAGATCACATTCGCGCGTATATGGCGACAAAAAAACATATGCAAAACGCTTTGTGCCTCGCACAAAAAAGCATAATTTGTTTTAAGCCGGCCGATTGTCCCCAATCTTGTCACCAGGAAGCTGTATTATCTATGTTTATGTTTATTATCACCTCACGGAATTGTGCAAGTTTCATTTTGATGCTAAAAGCTTAAAATTGCACAAAACTATTTTTGTCCTGTTTTCTGTCCTTTTTTATGCTCGATACCGAAGGTAAAGAGTATATTAGGTTTGTGCAATGTCCGTCATGGTGTCTGTCCGTCCGTCTGTATGTTCGCGAATTTTCC